>JAOVYX010017239.1:0-22672 GCA_035668315.1 Drosera spatulata
ATGGTTTACAGAACTTATAAAAAACAAAATTGGTGACAGGATTTTTGGCGACTAAAAACAAAATTGGTCGCAAAGTTTGCGACTAAAACTAAAATTAGTCGCCAAATTTGCGACTAAAATCCATATTAGTCGCTAATTTCCAACAGGTTTTTTTTAAAAATTGAGGCATTTGTATTGGCGACCAAAACAAAAAATTTAGTCGCAAAAAGGGCGACTAAGTTTTTTTTTTAGTCGCCCGTGAGCCAATTTTTTTGTAGTGAGACAAACATGTTGAAAAATGATGCATGTTTATTAGACAAGTGTTGAAGTCATTATGAATTGGTCATTTTTATGCATGCATAATCAATCAATGTTATAAGTATTATCATTAACCTTAAAACTGATAAAGGCCGCTTAATCCTCTTAATTTTAATCAGGGAAAGTTCATGGAACTTGCGAACAATTGTTTTCTAACGTTCTGTCTAGTGTTAGGATAGATATTATCAAATGGGGGGACGAGAATATGATCCTAACATTATGTGATGTTGATGTTATCAACTAATTCATGCCTCCGACAAATGTATGCTCCGCAAAGTTAGTACTCGGGGATCTAGGGAGTTATCTAGCTAATATGATGTAGGCGCCCATATCTTTATTTAAATGTCAGTTGGGTGTGTCCCATGTTAGGAGACTAGGATTTCTGGCATTATTATTATCTATACTCGTATGAGAGGTGTCCTCATTATAACAAGATATAGCCGTTGTATCTTTTGTACCTTCTCTACACATAGTGATTTGCAACAAGGGCTGGTGATGTCGCAGGTTTTTTTCTTCCAATACTCGAGTTTCCCACATAAATTCATGTGTTAATTCTTGTTCTTTCTTCCTGTTTTGGGTTGAAATACGCTTAATTACCACTTGTTTTTCTTCAGTTTTCGACTTCATATGCTTAATGCTTTTGATATATTCGGCGCGTTTTGCTTTCTTTTTTGTTCGTTGATGCGTTTCTGTGACCTTAGGTACAAGACGAGCAAAACGACACAAAAAGTGTCGAAAACGGAGTCTGGATGATGGTGGAGAGAGTGAGATGTTTGATTGTAGATGCTAAACTTCCAAAATCATTTGGGGTGAAGCATGTTCTTAAAATTTCTTCGATTGCGGTCTTAGATGGTGATGTGCTAGACATGGTTTGGTATGATAAGGATGTTTCCTACGAGCATCTGAAGTATTTGGGTGCAAGGTTTTGATTCATTTTTTGAAGGATGAAAGATCCAAGTTAGATGTCAAAACTCGTGAATGCATCTTCCTTGGTTATGGTTTTGATGAGTTCGACTATAGACTCTACGATCCAGTTGGAAAGAAGATCGTTAGAAGTAGAGATGTGGTGTTCATGGAGGATTTGATAATAGCAGATATTTTAAGCGCAGAGAAGATAGTATCCCAAAATTCTGATGATAGTATAGAACTTGAAGTGATCCCAACTATCAATGTATATACACAGATTCCAGATAAGGTCTTTGATGAGGTTCCAGATCAATTTTGGAGTGATGCTCAACTTGAGTTTGAGGAACTAAAGGGGGATCAGGCATAATACGACCAGTGGGGTGCAGATGAGGCTGTGTTCAACCAGAGGATGTTATTGATGTTTAGTAACAAGCACCGACAGTTCCACAGCTACTGGTTCTAAACAGTTCGCTAAAGTTCGTATGTCGTCCACTAGATACTAGACTGATGAGTATGTGTTGTCGACAGATTTAGATGAGTCTGAATGTTTTCAAGAAGCCATTGCTGATAGAAACAAAAGCTAAGTGGATGGATGCATTCAAGATGAGATGAATTCGTTGCATGAAAATCAGACATATGAGCTGGTAGCTTTAGCTAAAGAAAAGAAACCTTTGAAGAATCCCCCGATTTACCAATTGAAGTATGATGAGAATACTTCACAGCCATGATACAAAACTAGATTGGTCGTCCAGGGTTTTAATCAGAAAAAGGGGATTGATTATGATGAGATCTTCTCATCAATTGTGAAAATGTCTTCAACCAGAGTTGTTCTAGGATTAGCAACCAGACTTGATCTCGAAATCGAGAAAATCGATGTGAAGACAGCTTTCCTTCATGACAATTTGGAGGAAGAGATATATATGGAATAACCAGAGGGCTACAAGGTTAAAACAAAGGAGAACTTTGTTTGCAGTTAAAAAAGAGCTTATATAGATTGAACCAAGCACCGAGGTTATGGTACAGAATGCTTGAGTCTATTATTGGGAAGCCGACGATCAGAAGACTAGTTCAGATCACTGTGTATTCGTGCCGAGATTCTCAGATGATGAATTCAACACATTACTGCTCATGTTGATGACATGTTTATAATTGGTCAAAATGCTTTCAGAATCCAGAGGTTGAAGCAGCAATTGGGCAAGCCTTTCTCGATGAAAGATTTGGGGTTAACTAAGCATATTCTAGGAATGAGAATCAGCATAGTCAGAGAAGCCAGGATGCTGTGTTTGTCTCAGTAGAAGTACATTGAGAAGATAATTCAGAGGCTCAAGATGGATTAGGTTAAAGTGGTGAGCACTCCTCTTACTACACACTTTAAGCTCAACAAAAAACAATGTCCGTCAAGTGAGAAAGAGAGAAAAGAGATGGAAAAATTTCCTTATGCTTCTGCATTGGATAATTTGATTTATGCAATGGTTTACCCCAGATCAGATATAGCTCATGTAGTGGGAGTTGTCAGCAGATATACTTCCAATCTTGGCAGGGAGCATTGGAAAGCACTAAAGTTGGTTTTGAAATATCTCCGCGACACTTCTAGTTTGAAACTTTCATTTGGTAGTGATGAATCGTTTCTGCTTGGTTACATAGATTCAGATATGACAGAGGATATTGATGACAGAAAATCTACTTCGGAGTACTTGATCAGTTTTGCAGACGGAGGTGTTGCTTGGTAGTCCAGACTATCGAAATTTGTTTCTTTGTCAACCACAGAGGTAGAGTTCATCGCAGCGACAGAGACATGCAAAGAGTTGCTCTGGATGAAAGGTTTCACATGGAAATGTGGTCGTAGTAAAGAACAATGTTCGGACAATCCAAGTACTATACACCTTGCGAAAAACTCTACTTTTTATTCAATGTCTAAACACATTGGTGTGAAGTATCACTGGATATGAGGCACACTAGAGGCAAATGAGGTATCTCTCGAGAAGGTTCACATCGATGTAAATGGCGCAAACATGACTAAGGCTCTTCCGAAGATAAAGTTCGAACTTTGTCGGCATCGCGTCGACATGGTGGTTTTCGTTTGATACATTGCTATTGTGATTTCCACTTTAGGCTACACAGGGAGATTTGTTAGACTGCTTGGTCGTGATCCAACCTAAGAGTCTTTTGTATTATTATTTTGTGTCTTTTTATTCTTTTTGATGGCCTTATCAGCAGCAGAGGAGTGGCAGCACTGGATATACAACACAAAACAAAACAGCAACTGTAACGCCCCGAAATCCGGCATGTCCGGCATGTGACATAATGTCGTCATAGACCCAGTCCATGACAAGGCCAATCAAACCAAACGGGTTTGTAGGTATAGAAACTAAGAAAGCTACCTAAACAATACAAATTATAATTCCAAATGATAATATGCAATCCCGATTACATTACAATGTCTTGTCGCCTACAAGTGATTTCTAACGAGTATTTATTACATTTCGGACAATGAGATAAATATCTATATGCATAAAATCTCACTCTAGCGTTTCAGCATTGCTTGATGATGGATCTGCAAATAAAACACATAACAGTGAGCTAAAAGCTCAGCAACCAAAGTCTATGTATTCGATTTGCAGGGTACTCCCCCGACTATGGCGATCGGTGAGTACCTGTATAACATTTTCTAATAGCCGTAGAAAAATATGAACGCCATATCAAACCACACACACATTAAAAGCATAGACGTCATTGTTCTCTTTTATATTTTTTTCACTTTCTTAACCATCGCAAGTCCGTGTCCCAACATGAATGGCAGAGCTCAATAAGGACAGAAGATGAAGAGAGATTTTTTAGGCTTAAACGCTAACCTGAGCCAATTTCTCAGTCACATATCATCTCCAAAATTATTTGAAAACTCATTGTCTTTTGAGAAAATGTTTCTGTTTTTCATAAATACTACGCATGATTTGGGTTCGCAGTCCAAACTCACTACGTCTCTTGTGTGTAATTCGGTTTGTTAAACCCTCACTTACACGTCGAAGGTCCCCCTGCGGAGGGTAGCCTTTCATCCAATTGGTCGATGCTCTGGCCCGGGACTTATTGTCGTTGCGCATATAAAGAGAACCACACGTGTCCTCTCACTAGCTAGATTTAACGTTTGACCCAGTCATGTCTACTTTGAACACTCTTAGAGGCAATGAACTGGATCCCGAAGGACCCACTATATGACCTCATCGATGACTACGGACTTGTTCGGTTAACTTTGGTTTGTTATTATATTTGTTGTAGTGTTTCTTAAATCTCGATTACCTGCTTAATATGTAATATGATATATAATACATATTCAAAAGTTAAATAGCATAGAAAGCATGTACTATAATCACACATAACACATTTAGCAAGCATAGTCACAATCATCCTTGATGATACGACCCGAAACAATTCAATCTCATCCATAACCACCACAGTAGTCCTATCGCATCCTCACATAAACATATACCTTTCTTGTTATTATTTCCTATACCAAACCCACTTTTGTACATAAACCTAAAGACCTCGCCAACCCGACGCTGTAATTCTAATGACAACACATCAAAACCACTCAACACAAACGACTCATCACATAAGTTCATACATAGCCGTCACAACCTCGCATCCTTACAATCAAAACATAAAAGTACAACCCAAGGCATTTCAATCACTTCAAAACCAATTCAACCAAGCATAAACGTATCCCTATAGTTCCTTTAACGTCATTTTCATTCCCAAGCTCGTACATAAACATAAACCCAACCCAACAACCTCGTCATCCCGACGATATGTCCAAGCATAAACACATCGATGCCCCATCGGCATCCCACATCCCTTCCTTGAAACCCAACACGCATTTTCCACCCACCGTAATCATCAATTACGCATAATTAACATCATACAAACACTAAATCATATCCTCGCCAACCCAACGGTATCACATCAACAACCACCCATCACAATCCTGCATTCAAACACGCATTTCACAGACATTCAAGGAAGGTTTAATGGTGGTTACATCCCGGGTGTGTAATTCAAAATAAAACACGGGGCGAAGCGACGAGATCTACCAAACGAGACATCGGGCCACAGCGGGCCTGTCGGGCTGTTATCGGACCTGCCAGGCCTATTGCTGGGCCTCTGTCGGGCCGCGTCGGGCTCTTGTTGTCGGGCCTGCTCACTGGGCTTGCATTGGGCCGCACAATCGGGCCACTGTCGGGCTTGCATCACAAACAAGCCGGCTGCCGGGCCATGGCCGGGTCGCTGCTAGGTTCGACAGTGTCTTGGCGACGTGCGGTGACGGAGCTTAATAGTGATGACGGCGCGCAGCGGTGGTGGACGACTGAAGCTGCAAACGGCGTCAGCTTGCGGCTTGGTGGTCGATGCGGCCTCGTCGGAGCTCGTGGTGGCCGGATCTGGCACGTGGGTGGCCGAAACCAAGCTCGCCCAGGGCCGAGGAGGATGATGACGGCGGCACAGCTTGGTGGCGATGGCGGAGCTGGGTGGCTGTTGCTACGGCGGCGTGGCTGGTAGTGACGGATCCGGTGGCAGGCAGCGACGACGGCGGCTTTGATGGTGGCGACGCGATGGCTGCCGATGAAGCATGATGGCGGACAGGGGCAGCGGCGTGCGGCGGGCGATGACGGTTGGTGGGGTGGAGGTTGGTGGTGGTGGGTGAGTGGTGGTTGGTTTGGTGGGTTTGGTGAAGTGTGCCGGGTGAGGAAAACAAATAAGAAAAGAAAGGTGACTCTCGGTCCCACATTATATTTTCGTCAGTCTATATTTATCTCAATTTCATAATATTGGTCCTTCGCTAATTAATTCGTGTCAATTTAATTATCCCAAATATCTCATAATCATTTCTCCTTCAATTATCTCAAATTTTCAAGCTTAAATTTGTATCTCGAACGCACAATAACTTTAACGATGTAACGTTCGTCGTTCATAAATTTTATTCGCGCATTTATTATATTCGTACCGTACGTATATTTTATAACCATCATATATTTTTAGATCGAAAAAAAAATTTGGGATATTACAGCAACAAAACAACACAGCAACAGAACAATGGGAAAACAGTGAGAGCAAGGAAGAAAAACTAGTCTACATAGTTAAAGGAAAATAGAGGGATCAAGGGCCATCCATAGTCGGATCAAGCTGATTTTTTATCAACGTGTACATGACAGCATGTTCTTTGTAGTCAATGGTTAGATCGTCGATTGGGGTTTGGTACGTCCACCAATCCAACCCTGCACAACAACCGACAGTTTTGATGATTTCACCCCATCTTCTCTTCTTGTTATTGTTCTTTGCTAGTAGAGATCTTTACTATGCATACGTGAATCCCATCATTATGGGATTAGAGGTGTTGTCATCTTCATTGAGGTAATTTCTATGTTGTGTACCTAGAGGATATTAGTTTTGTACCAAAATCGTGATAGTGAAGTGTTTGGATGGACTCCGAGATTGGTCCTATGGTTTTTACTCCCTTAAGTTCGGGAAAGTTTTTGACGTCAATAGGCGCATGTTGTGATCGTGTTTTATTTGTCGGATTTGATAGGAATGTGTAATCCCTCCGATTGTATAGAAATTGATGAACAAAACTTAGAAGTATTAACTATTATGTAGTTAGTGTGCTTAGGCTGCAAATTAGTTAGGAATATGTGGTCTAGGTTGGATGCTGGAGAGCAGACGGCCACAGATGAAGAGCATTGTGGGCCACCAGATGCAGACTACTACAGAGAATTTCAGCAAGGTAGGTAAGACATGCATGAACAACAAAATATCAGCAAATGCTTCAAGATCTGGGATCAATTTTGCAGACAAGGGCCAAACAGTAATACATGATGGATTGCATCAGATCTGGGTACAGACAAGATTACAGCAGTGACTGGGTTCGGACAGGATATCAATGGTACTGAGTGCACACTGAGTTACAGTAGAATAGAGTGCATCAGAGATAGTTGCTAAGGTTGGGGCAGAAGTCTGAGGATTTATCAAATCGAAGATTTGAGGTATGGAGTGACAGTACGAGGGTCATAATAAAGTAAGATGTCAACATCAGACCTGGTACAGTCACGGGTTCATTCCCTCAACCTATAAAATGGGATCAAAGAGATCAAGGAACAAAGTTGTTGAATGAAGAATTGAACATACAAAGTGTGCAAAACAAATCTGAATTCAAATTGTTCAGGTGGTTGAATTGAAGAGGCAGGAAGAAAAGAGTTCACTAGTCTGCATTGAAGAATAGAAACTACAACAGAGTCCAGCAAAGGATTTGTGCAAAGGGTTTGAGTTCTTCACCTTTGACAAACTAGCTATCTTGAAAAGGGGTTATCTTGTAAGTCAAAAACAAAAAGATAATGAACTAACCTCTTGTATTGACTATACTGGTCATCAAGAGAAGACTGGACTGAGCTCTCGTTTATCAGTTGATAACGAGTGTCTGAACAAGTATATATCCTGTGTACTTTACTTACTTTTTCATCATTTTGTATTTTTAGAACTGTTAGAAATCAATTGCAACAACAAACAAAGACAAATTTTTAAAGTACAAGTCTCTACTGCAGACACCCTTTGTAGTCAGCAAAGATCTTCAGTGTATTCAAATCAAATATTCCGCTGTATTACACTGAAAAGTTTAAAATAATCTATTCACCCCCCCTCCCCCACTAGATTCTACCTGTGGAATAACCATCATAAGTTTCTTTTTTCAAAAAAAAAAAAAAAAAACAAGAAGAAGAAATGAAAGAACCTAATATAGATAGAAAAATCTTTAAATGGACTCTTCACAACTTTGTCTGTTGTGATGACCAATCTTTTTGCACCTCGTACTCCTCATACCCCTGGACTCTTCACTACTCGACGGACTACGTCGTTTTCTGGGCCTACCAGGAAGTTTGCTCGAAGAAGGCAGGGCCAATTCCACAACCATTGACGAAGCTATTTGGTCAACACTTGACGAAGGAATAGGATGGATGACAGGCTCATAGCTCTTTCTATAATTTTTAACGAAAAAATACGGACAATCATGGTGCTCACGGGACAAGGAAAACTTCATAATAACACAGACCACATGTAAACATGGAAAACCGTTTACCTGCCACATACGACAAGGGCAACTCTTCTCTCTCACATTTATTGAGGCTGTCGGATCCTACATTACTTCAAAAATGAGCTCCGAAGATCTATTCACCACAAAAACACGTGATTTCTTGAATAAATCATTGAAAATCTCCAACATCCTAGGACATAAATCCCAATTCCATTGTTCTGCATCGCTTTGACGATTGTTGAACCACTCCATTAATTTGACACGAATCTGATCCACCATCTGAGTAATAGAAAGTTCCCTTACGCCCAAAAGCCAAGCATTGAATGACTCCGTAGCGTTGGTCGTCATCTCGCCATAACGACAACCAACTGGAAAACTGATTGTCCACCTCTCATAAGGCATAAGCGAAGCCGTGAATTCTTTAGCAAGATCATGTCCTATAGTCTGAAATTCATTCAACTTATCATAAAACTCAGTGACGGTTGGAGAATAGGCACAACTATGAAACTTATCAATAATACAATGTTTGTATGAAAACGGCATATTAGCACCTTTGAATCTACCTTTAAAATTATCCATCAAATGTCGAAGATAATAGGAAAGAGGATGTTCCGAAAAGACTTCGGGAAAAGCTTGCAAAAGGCCTTAATTATAATCATAGACAAAATTGATCCTTCGTCCGAAAGAAATTACTTGACGAAGCTCCGAAAGAAACCAATGGCAAGTAGAATACGTCTCTTTATCAATCACAGCAAATCTCAGTGAGAAAAGTCCTGAAAAAATATTCATATGGATGTTTGGAATACTACAAGAATCATTGGTAAAGAGGCGCATTGTTTCAATTATACAGGCGCACTGTTCAAAATGAAACAGTGCGCCTGTTTAAAAGAAATAGGGCCCCTGGCTAAAAATACAAAAAAAACAATAATTAATAACAAAAAAAATGCATACCCCTATTTGCGTCGAAATCTAACTTCGCTTACATAAAGTGCAAGATACTTCCTGAACTGCTTTGCACCATCAGGAAAAACTTGACCAATATTTTGAATCAAATTTGACCAATGAGAAGAACGTAAGGGTTGATCATAATTGCTCCACGAACCAACATACAACTGAAGCAACAGCTCACGCACAACATCATCACCAAAATCATAATTTATCTCAGAATATTGGTTATGATCGGAAATTTGAGTCCCAGAAATCCGTGCACAAATAGAATATCTCAGGCGCACTAAATCATTACAAAGACGCGCTAATTGAGATTGTAACACACTGCTAGTACTCAGGCGCACTGTTTCATTTTCAGGGTCTGAAACCACACTCGAACCACAACAATCCAAACCCATTCCTCCACACACAACATTCACAACAATTGATGATAAACAATGACCTTTCGAGAGCTTAAACAACATCATCAAATCCTCTTGATTATTCAATAAGCATTGTTTATGCCCGGAATTGAATAATATAAATTGAATTCATTTGATGACGAGATTTTGAAACGATCTCGTACCTTTTCTACAACATATTCGAAATCGAAATCCGAATGGCATAAAAGTGAACGAGATATAAAACCAAATTTACAAACAAAGATGATCTTCTCATCCTAAAAGGATCGTAGATAATGATCAAGAAGACGATGGCGATGTCAAACAAATTTCGTTGTTGATCATGGTTTTTGTCATCGATTTCAAATGAGAAATCGGCACAAAAACATACATTCAGGAAAAAAAGAATAAAAAGGAAGATAGTTAAGACAATAATCGCGAGTTTGGTTGAGCAAGATGGAAAGTATATGAAATGAGAAATATTTTATTGGGTTGTGTCAAATAGATATTATTTTATAAAACATGTATTTTAGGAGAATTTTCTGAACAAGATACTAATGTATTTATTACATAAAATTTAAATTAATCCATTTAAACAAATATCTATATCTAACGCTTATTTACAAATATCAAATATAGTCATTTTTTCTTATTTTAAATCTAGTTACTTTTTATATCCTAAATCGATTCAATATAGTTTTTGTATATTTGTTACTATATATGTATAGATGCATTAGATTTACAATAAAGTAATTAGTTTCGAATCGACTTATTTTGACATCAATGTGGACTTCCTATCTCCAAGTAGGTAATTAATCACGTTTTGATCACACACTTCATGTGAGGGAAACTTTTATATTATAACTCATCGAGAAATAATGGTAAGGCAACTCATTAATTAACTTTGAAAACGATAACCGTACGAGAAACAAGAATATACATATATACATGTGTGAGAAAAATGGGGCTAAAGTTGATGTAGGCAAAACAAACCGTTGCCCTCACATAAATACAGTTTTAAAAATTCAAAAAAATTAAAAAGACAATTACTTGATGAATTTTTTTTAATTTTTTGAATTTTTATGTGTGGGACTACATCTTGCTTGATTGTATCAACTACAGATCCTTCTTTATTAATCCCTTTTATATCAAATATGATTTGTAACAAAATAAGGTAGAATAATTAATTCAAATATTAATAATAAAGGGATTAATAATCCCTTCATTAATTATCCTGTTTTAACCCATCCTTGTACCAAATGACGCCTATGTGTACTATTGATAGGCCACCAATTTCACAACAATTGTCACATAATTGCTTGTTTTTATTTGTTCCCTTGTTTAATTGGAGACACATTGTAAGATACTCCCTTTGTCTTAATATTGATGTAATATTTTGATTATGTGTACATGTCGATGTCGAGGTGAGTTTTGATTCGCGTCGATGAATCATAAAACTTCATTTTTTATGAAATTATCATAAAACGTTAATCATAGTTAAATTAACATCATAATTTTATCACATCGTTAAAATAAAATATAAAACTTTTAAAAATACATAATGAATAACACAGAATGTCAAAATATTATAACATTATTAAGATGAAATAAATACCATCATATTTTCTCCATCTCAAACAAAATTAACTTTTCTTTTTAACGATCTCATTAACCCACTCATCTTTAGGAGTTCTTAGAAATGTCCCCCGTACACCACCACCACTCTTTTAAAGGAGTTGGATCCCCCGCTGTCAAGCAAGGGTGCTGTAAAAAGAAACAAAAGGAATCATCCATTGTTTCTCCAAAATAATACATTTAAAAATTTGAAAAAAAAAATCAAAACCATAAGAAAAGAAAAGTAAACCTTGAAACAATTTTAGCTAAAAATTATTGAACAAAAATATCGATACATAAATTAAAACCTTTCAAAAATTTACGCAAGAAACAAAAAACATAAAAACCTTAAACTCTAAAATGAAGACAAATCTTATCTATTGGATTGAAATCCAATGACCAGGATTCACAATAATGCTTATGCTGTCCTTGATACAACAGACAATTCCACTACTCTTTTAAATGGTTATCAAAAATCTAACGCAATTAAAATATTTCATAAGAAATTCATCACATCAATCGCAACAGCAATAACAATAAATTCACTGATGCACACGGAAAGTAAAGCCCTCATCGGAAAACGATAAACAATGATAACCTTCACCGCAAACGCCTCCTCAATCATCACTCGCTGCTCCAGTCTCCGACCCCCACGCGCCTCCTCCTCCGACGACGCCAAACCCACGAACCCTAGATTCAGCCCACAACTGAACCGGTGGTCTCGAGCCCGGTCCCTCCGATCGGGCCGGAAACTAGGCCGGCCCAAACCCCAAACCCCCGAACAAACAACAACAACTCCGTCCACCGCGACCGCCGTCGTCGAAGCGGAGGAGGAGGAGGAGGAGGAGGAGGAGGAGGTGTGCGAGGCGGAGAGGGGAAGTGATGGAGCAGGGAAGGGGATTTATGTGGTGTCGGATGGGACGGGGTGGACGGCAGAGCATTCGGTGAATGCCGCGTTGGGGCAATTCGATTACTGCTTGGTTGATCATGGTTGTCCCGTCAACACTCATATCTTCTCCGGGGTGAGCTTTTTAAATCGATTTGGTCTCAATGCCGTGGACATCCGGAAACAATCTCTTCGTGTATATATCTATATATATATATATATATAGTGCAATTGCTTTGAAATTGGTGGAATGTGGAATGGTATATTCATGCTTGATCTGCTACGATGTCTTATGTCCTATCAACTTTCCTATGTATATCAGATCGATGATGTGGAGCGACTAATGGAAATCATTAAGCAGGCTGCAATGGAAGGCGCCATGCTTGTCTATACTCTAGCCGATCCTTCCATGGCCAAAGCCGCCAAAACCGCATGCCAACTCTGGGGTGTGCCATCCACGGACGTACTGGGACCAATAACCGAGGCCATCGCTTCTCATCTTGGCGTCTCACCATCAGGCCTTCCCCGTGGAGCCCCAGGAACGAATTCACTGACCGAAGAATACTTCCAAAGGATTGAAGCAATTGAGTTTACCATTAAACAAGATGATGGGGCTCTACCTAATAACTTGAACAAGGCTGACATTGTGCTTGCTGGTGTATCTCGTACCGGGAAGACTCCTCTTTCAATCTACTTGGCACAGAAGGGATACAAAGTGGCGAATGTCCCAATTGTGATGGGGGTGAAGCTGCCAAGCACTCTTTTCCAGGTTGATGCGCGGAAAGTTTTTGGGTTAACAATAAATCCCATCGTGCTGCAAACAATTAGGAGGGCAAGAGCCAAGAGCCTTGGCTTCAATGAGGATACAATGAGTAACTATTCAGAGATGGAGCATGTTAGACTGGAGCTCGAATATGCTCGCAAGATTTTTGCTCAAAATCCCTCTTGGCCTGTTATTGGTAAGGACTTATGGTTCCAAACCCAGGTTTCATCAACCCAATTGTTTTTTGTTTTTTATTAGTTTTGGTTTCATGGCCAAGGCCAAGTGAAAGGTGTCGTAATTTCATGCCAGGTTAAAAGCTTTGAGTGGTTTTACTTTTTATCTGAGTTTCCATTGACTTCTTGGCAGAGGTGACTGGTAAAGCAATTGAAGAAACAGCGGCAGTTGTCTTGAGGTTGTATCACGACCGAAGACAGAAATGCTCCATGCCGAGAATCTCCAAGCGCTACTAGATAGTGCTGTATACAGAACTCGTCTATCTCCTTGTACAGAATCTTCTCTTTGAACTTCAGCTGGCAGACCTTCAATGCTGAAGCATTTTTCAAAAGTACAGCTGTAGCATGTTTCTCACGCATGTAAACCTAATTCTTACACGATTTCATTTTTCTAGTTCACTTTTGTCAATCTAATATATATCATATTACCCGATCTCTTTGGATGACAAACGGTATGACAAGACATTATTGTCGAACAAATATTTTTTCTCATTTAAAAAAAAAAAAAAGAAAAAGAAAACACGCACCATCCATTCTTTAAAACTTCCAGTATTTGTTTTCCTGCCAAAATCACCTGGATTCCCAAAACGGCTGAAATCGTCTCCGGCTCGGCAGATATTCCCCTACACTTCCTTTTATTTTATTTTTTCAGATTCCATTTGGATTTCAAAGCAATCGATTGATTCATGTTTGTATCTCCCTATCTTCTTCGCGAATTTGATGTGATGATACATGATCAGATACGTGACGTGTTTTGATGGCAGTTGCGGTTTTGGTTGATGTGATTAGGGTTTTTAATTGATTTGGGTGAGGAGTAAAGCATACTGCTAGGTTTTGTGAATTGAGATGTTTTTGTTTAACCATTACGTTTGGTCATGGATGTACACTTATTCATGATTCTAGAGTTGCAGAGGAGTGAGACATTGCAGTTTAATTACCGTTCTCTTATTCATATAATTCAATAATACACGGTCACATACTCTCTCTCAACATATGTTGACGTGACCTGATTAATGTTTTTTTAATTCAGGGTGTGAAGCTGGGATAAAACCATATGGTGCTAAAGACTAATAGTTCAACAGAAAGCAACAAGAAGAGGTATGAATTGGGTCGGGTAGTAGTCGCAGCTGTAGTAATTGCTAATAGTCCAGTGCCTTATGAATCTTGTATCAGTTTAGAGTGGTCACCAAGTAGATAGTGTCATCATGCTTTTGGCCTCGGGTAGTTTATCGAAGCAGCATTGACACCAAATTTGTTTGTGCATTAATCGTAATTAGTTAGATCAATTGATCCAGTACATTGTACAAATTTAACTTTGTGCCTTTTTGGCCCTAAGCTATTTGGTATAATCCTTTTGTACCCAGCTACAAATTTAACTCTTTTTTAGCTGATGAGTTTCCTCTTGGAGTTCTAATGGGATGAGGTTTTTACTTCTTAGGCTTTTACTTGATGCTTCTGGGTGTTGAGGGAACATAGCTGATAGCCATATTGATCACTGACCAGTTATAGGTCATTAGGCTACTAGCAATCGCTATGGCTTGGTTGTTCTTTTGTTTACCCCGTCTTCCTATCCTTCAAGTGAAGCTCTTAGTATTCAGTGCTCTACTTGTGTTTCACAAACTATTGATGCGGTCCACAGGAGAATTTTCACATAATGTATTCCAGGATAAAGGTTCTGCATACAACAGATGTATAATGCAGAATGTTCCTAATTGTCGTATTTAAGCTTACAATAACTATTTTAGTTAAGAGTGTAGAAGGGCAGAATAGTAGAGCAGTCATACATTCTCGGGTGACATAATTTGACTGTTGTCCTGAAGCTTAACCTCTGCCACGTAGACTTGCACATGAGCGTTGCAATGAGTATAGCTATGAGAATCTTCATCTAACCAATGATTTTATATGTATTGCAGGAAGAATTGGACAATCTTGCTTCCACATATCCTGATCGCGTCACTGTCTATCACGTCCGTAACCAGGTATGTTTGCACTTAATCACTCGAGTGTCACATGTGTATGTTTCATGCTTCATTGCTTGTAGTTCTTCGTTCTTTGTTTTAGTTCACTCATAATCACTGTTGATTATGTGAAGAAAGAAAGGAACTCTTTGGATTAAGTCCCCTTATTTTAGTCACAGGTTATTAGGCAGTTTTAAATTCAAACGCTTATTATGCTCAATTGTGTACTGAACAGATGAACAATTTGCCATGCTAAATAAAGTCAACAACCAGAGCAAATATCTGTGGGACAAAGTAGTGACTTTTGATGGGTTCGGATGCCCAAGCTAGAGGTATAACACAGGATAAAGTAAATGATATCATCTCCTCAATGACAAATGTGTTTTACAGGTGGATTACAACAAGATTCTATCAATTTGGTTACATTTTCCTCGGATATTATGGAACACCATGACACCGGTAATTTCCTCACCACTCGGTATCAAAATTGAGTTAACGTGTTTTGTTCTCAAGAATTGCATTCTTCTTTAGGTCCTTCCAAGCGCAAAAGGAAACCTTTGACGCAGCAGCAAAAGGATGCATATAATAAACGTAGGCGAGAATAAGATTGGCCAAAAAAAGAGAAATTAATCAAGGACAATTAAAGGAGTTTGCAAGAGCCAACAAGCTATAATTAATAACAGTAGTAGAAATCATTGTGTAATATTTAAATGTTTATTTCTCATATTTTCCTTTTTGGTGCTACAGCTCTTGTAATCATGGATATCGATACACAACTAACTGTAGCGGATGAACATGTGAAGGAAGGTCGTAAGAAAATCCATCATCTTTGATCTTTGTACAATTTTTTTCCCTGTTGAATAATGAGCCTTTTATATATATGACTATTCATTAACTGAAGTTTGCTCTCAGTCATATTGCTCTTCCTTAATAGGTACTCAAAGATCAGCGGCGTTGACTACTGGAATCATAAATGTAAATGAAGGTATGCACAACTATCTGTAGAAATAAAAAATAATTGTCGGAAGATCATCTTATGTTAATTTTTAGGGAATTACAATTAATTTGTGATACCTTTTTATAGGTACTCAAATACTAAAGAGGAAACTTTAACACACCATCGGAAAGTTGAATACAACCAGCGCAAACGAGCCAAAAGACTAATAGCTTCGAGAATTATAGTCGCAGTTGGACATAAAGGTATATCTCACCTACAAATCCTATCCTTTTATCGGTTCTAACAAAAGTTAAGACTTTTGTGATGCCATATCAACAATTGATAGGATATGTCCAACACTGGAAGTCCATATCAACAATTCAATAAATTAAGTGGTCAACAATTCAATTTCAATATAAAGTATGTAGCAGTAGTTTTTAACTTAAATAAATTGATAGGATCTAAAATACACAAGTGCAATGGTGATTAGCTTACATTTTTAAATAATAAAACTTCCATCAAAAAGGTTATTAATCTGTTTTTTTGTAATTCTAAATGTTATTCTTTTGTATCTCTTCTCTGTAGACCAATGCATTCTAAATGTTATTCTTTTCGTTGAAGGGCCGTTAAACATAGGCAGTCCATCGTTTGCGTGCCTATTCTACAAGGCTTTGCTTTGATAAAATGAGAATTCCTCGATATATTGCCGTAAAGGAAAGATTACTTTGCCTTTACTGCGTCCTGCGCCGATAGAATTGGCAGAATTAATAGATGATTAAGGAAGAACAGGTTCTGATATTAGGAAATCGATACGAGCATATAACTCGATGTTTGCTTTCACGTGAATGGGAGGAAAGATCGACGAAATGATCAATAATGACAAAGGTCCTTATGTTTTCCGTCTTTGCGGTAGAACATATCATCGTCTAGGTTCCCTTCTTCCGGAAGATGGAAAACGGGCAAAGTTTGCCCAATTTTATATATACGATGGCAAGGATGAGGTGCAACAACGTCTTTCCTCTTTTCCCAACGATAAAGACATCGATGACAATGTTGTTCGAACTCTCATTGAAATGTTTAATCGTGAAAACGAATTAGTTAAGATATTCATGAGGGCTTAGGAGCGTTTCAAAGAAACCGATTATATCCCTGTTAGTTTGAGACTACTTATGAGTCGAGCTTCGGATGGAAGGGAGTCTAACATGCCTACCAATGCACATGAGATAGCAGCTCTGATACCAGGGGATGAAGTAGAAATCAAAAGACATCGTCGTAGAATATAAGAATAATCAATTGCAACAAATAAATTTCTTACATCCGAGCTATATGGCGTTGCAATACCCTATCCTTTTCTTTACGTGGAAGATGGATTCAGGTTGGATGTGCTTCATAGGAATCTCATTTCTACATCTTTTGTAAAATGTGATATAGTCACAATGCGACAATAACATGTTTTTAGGTTGCAAGATCGAGGGATAAATGAGGGACACACTTTGTTGAAAGGGAGAAGATGTCTACTGCAGTTTATCGTAGATGCTTGGACGTGTGTTGAGCATGACAGGTTGAAATGGATTCAGAAGAATCAAAACATATTGAGATCTGAACTTTACAATAATATGGTTGATGTGTTTTCTAAAGGTGATGCATGCACGTGTAATTTAGAAAAGCTTGTGATCTTTCCTGCTACGTTTAAGATATATGATGCAGAACTATCAAGATGCTATGTCGGTTATTAGAAAATACGGACATCCGGATTTCTTTATCACCTTCACCTGCAACCCTAATTGGCCTGAAATTTTTTTATATTTTGAAACGTTTCTGGGTCAGACTCCACTTGATCATCCTGACATAGTATCTCGTATGTTCAAAATAAAATTTGAACTCTTGATGAATGATTTGATGCAAAACAATGTCCTCGCCAAAGTAATTGCAGGTCAGGGCCTTTATGTGATCTTATATGTTATTTCATTTTATTTAGTACACTTAGAATCAGAGTAGCTTTCACATTCATACGAATGAGATGTTTCATTTTTGTAGGTATTCTAATAATGTATTTTTTCTATCTGATATGTACTCTAACTGATATGTTCTTTCTTCTCTCATATTAGTTGTATATACCATAGAGTTTCAGAAAAGGGGTCTTCCGCATGCTCACATTGGGATATGGATAGCTGAAGGGGACAAAGTAATTCTTCCAGAGGAAGTTGATTCTATAATAAGCGTTGAAATCCCTGATGCATCGACGGACTTTGATGCTTATTCCGTAGTGGTGCAATTCATGATTCACGGAGCATGTGGTGAAAGTCAATCCAAGTTGCTCATGTATAAAAGATGGCAAATACAGCAAACACTTTCCAAAAGGGTTTTGAATGAAACCAGTTTAGATCTTGATCGGTATTCTACATACAGGGGAAGAAACAACGGAATATCCGTTGAAAAGGGACCTATCAAGTTAGACAATAGGTTAGATAAATTTTTGAAAATAATTATTTTATGCATTTAATCTCCTAACATAAACCCTAGCAAGTTGACAAATAAAACCACAGAAAAATTCTTGCATTTAGTTAAAGCTTAGTTTATATTATTTAGACATGATATTGATATTCAACTTATTTTGCACATTCGTGGTTCCTTACAATCGAGATTTACTTGTGAAATACAATCTACATTTAAATGTTGAATGGTGCAACAGAGCATTGGCGTCAAGCATTTATTCAAGTACATAAAGAAAGGCGTAGATATGTCCACTGTTGTAAAAAATAAAACGGTTGAACACAATAGGGGCGAAAGTGTAAGTTCTACCGTTGAACGAGATGAAATCACCCGTTATGTTGAATGCAGATATGTCTCTGCATTAAAGGCTTGCTGGAGAATTTATGGATTTTCCATACATTTCAAACGACCAATCGTATATCACCTATCGTATCACATAGAAATGAACAATTAGTCACTTTCAAAGCAGATGAAAACCTATAGACAGTCATCGATCAAGTTGATCTTTCGGAACTATGTTTCAATAATGGTTTATCTTGAATCAAACTGATGAAAATGGTAGATTTTTTACCTTTGTCGAGATTCCAGAAAAGTATCGATGAGATAAGAAGACACGTATGTGAAAGAGGAGAAAATTAAAAAAAATGTCGTAGGTATACTACTATATTATGTTCATCCAGCTTCGGAAGGAGATTGTACCTTCGAACGTTGTTGAATATTGCCATTCTAGCACCGTCTCCGAAATTCTAAAACAACTCATTATATATGCAAGGATAGCTTGCAATAGAGTCTTTATCAAAATTTCTTTCCCAGCAGCTAATAGGAGTTTGTTGTCCCATTTCGACAGGGTCTTCTGTATTCTATCCCTGACCCCACGAAGATGGCTTTTTTTGACTTCCCCACAGATGATGACCTACCTAGATATCTTCCCAGACCAGTTGCTCTTTGGATTGTCAGGTTGGTAGTGAACTATTGTCGATTCATCTCGTTTGTATTCAAGTTAAAACAAAGGATTATTTTTTCTCTATTCAACATCTAACCTAAAGCTTTCTCATATGTCGACAAAAGATCCTCCAAGGCGGACATCTCCCTGTGATTTGCTTTTCCGAACATGATGATGTCATCGACAAAGAGCAAATGACTTATATTTGGATCCTGCATACTACCACACCCCCAAGGTCTATTGCTCTCACCTTCTTTTTATTGAATGCAAAAAATCCTCGGCATAGATGATGAAAAGGAAAGGCGATAATGGATTCCCTTGACGAATATCTCTTGATTTCCTAATATCCTTTAGTGGCAACCCGTTCAGTATAAAAGCAAAGGAAACCGTTGAGAGACACTTCATGAATCGATCTCAGTGATTTGAGAAACCCATCCATGTTAGGAAGGACAAGCTCTAGAAAATCCCATTCAACTCCGTCATATGCCTTTGCCATATCTAATTTCAAAGCATAGAACTCTACCTGCCCCGCGCTTTTATTTTTGATATAATGCATCAATTCAAAAGCTGTTATGATGTTATCAGTGATCAAACGACCCACTATAAATGCTTGTTGTGAATCAGAGATAAGAAACGGTAAGACCCTTTTCAACCTATTAATAATTACCATTGAAATAACTTTATAAATAACATTGTAGATGCTTATAGGTCGGAATTGTTCTATTTTTCGGGATACCTTAACCTTAGAGATGAGGATCATAAAAGTTCGGTTCAGTGGACCTAGCTCTACTTTGCCATTAAGGAAATTTAGAATTGTTTTCTAGAGGTCCTTCTTCACTGTTTGTCAATGTGTCTTGAAGAATTCTGCATTCAAACCATTGGAACTGGGGGCTTTACTTCCAGACATCTATTTGAGCGCTTCAACCATATCGTCTTCACTGAAGGGTGATATACGTATTGTTTGTTTTCTGTAGACAACACTGATCCCCACTCCGACACATCAGTCCCACTTGCATCCACACCCTATGAGGTGAAGAGATTTGTAAAGAGCTCCATTACGAATGTGCAATCCCTCCGGTGCATAGAAATTGATGAACAAAATTTTAAAGTAAGACATTCTTATAGTTAGTTGTTTAGGTTGTGAACTAGGATAGTGAGTTGCAATCTAGGAAAGCATACAACAGAACAGCAGACCACAGTTAGAAGGCCAATGTAGACCACCTGGACATAGACTACTACAAAAAGTACTGGATAAACAACTGGGACAAACATAGACAACAAAAGATCACAAATGCTTTAGGATCTAGGATAGAAGTCTCAGGATCAAGTAGCATTACAATGCAGCAGGGCTGGCTTGTAGCAGAGGTGAGAGCACAACAGAGCTGATTAGAGAATAGGTTGGAATCTGAGTAACGATCATATCGAAGATTTAAGGTTCGAAAATCTATACGAGGTTGATAGTTGTTGTGAGGAGACCTGTCAACATCACCGAGGATTTCCACAAGGGACAAACAGAGAGCTGTCAACGTCATAACAGTACAATCACGGGTTTTAAATCCCTGAACCTATAAAAGGGGGTTGATCAAACTCAGAGAAAATTGACGACGATTGTGGATTTCATTTGCAAGCAAGAAAAATCTCTCAAGTGTTGTGCAATCGTTCCCCAGAGTTGTGAAGAAAGATCTGTGCAACGATCTATGTTCTAGCTTAGCAAGTTCTGTACTTGAAAGGGGTTATCTTGTAAGCCACAAACAAGAAGATAGTGAACTCACCTCTTGGTCTGACCACATTAGTTACCAAGGAAAGACTGGATTAAGCCTTCGTTGATCATTAGACAACGATCATCTGAACCAGTATAAAACCTTGTCTCTTAATGTTGTTCATCTTATACTTAGAACTGTTAGAAAACAATTTAGGATACACAAGAGTCAATCTCGATATACTATTGTCTCTACCGCAGACTTATTCCGCAAGTCAGCAGAAGGTTAAGTACATACTAAACAAGACCAGGCTGCACTGAATTGAGAAATTTTTTTAATGACCTATTCACACCACCTCGCCCCCCTCCCTTTAGGCTATTCATTGTAAACTCAATGATTTATAATTGGTATCATAGCCTAACTTTCTAGACTTAACAGTTATTAGAAAGGAAAAGCTCTCTTTCTTGTCTGCTTGTTATTTGCAAAAAAAAAAAAAAAAAAAAGTTACTAACAGTTTATTTTGTGAAGAAAGAATGGCTCCTCTAAAGCTACCTAATTGTAGTAACTGTGGTGAACCACCAGCATGCTCATTCGACAAATTCAACAACTGGAAGCTAAGAATGCTAGCTCATCTGGACTCAATTGATGAGAGAATACAAAACTTAGCCACAAATGAGCCTCATATACCAACGATGTCAGGTCCACTGGATGCCGCAAAAGAAGTGGACAAGCCAATGTCTTTATGGACAAAAGAGGACTGGGATTTGGTACTGATCGATAGGAGGGCAAGAAATCAAGGCCCTGAATGTTGACATGTTCGAGATCTTAGTCCACACTACCACAGCAAAAAAAGCATGGGATGTTGTATTGCTCAGAAATGAAGGAACAAACAAGATAAGGGAAAACAAGAAGGATGTTCTGATGAAGTAGTACGACCGGGTATCCGTGAGGCCTGACAAAAATCTCACTACTTTCTATGAGAGATTCAATGACTTGATCAATAATATAAAGATGCTAGGAAAGACATTTGATAACATGGATGTCAACCTGAAGTTCATGAGATCCATTGGAGAAGCATGGGGTACAAACACCATTGTAATTAGGGAATTAAGAGATCTATCAAAAATGTCACTTGCTCAGCTCTATGGCATGCTCCACACCTATAATCTTGAGGTAGAGTAGAAGCAACAGATTGACGAAGCAAGGAAAAAGACTTTAACCTTCAAAGCGGTAGAGTAGAAGAAGTAGATCGACAAAGAAAGAAAAAAGCCTCTAGCCTTCAAAGCTCAGGAGAAAATACTGAGATCAATAGCGAAAGGCGATACTTCCTCAACCCTTTTTCACCTTAACATTCAGAATATGTGGTGCAATAGAGGGGATTGGTTCAAGTATGCTGACTTGGACATGAACAACGGTTCTGGTTCTGTTAAGGGCTTTTGCTAGTCTCACTGTTTTTCGTTACTACGGACAATATTGCTAGTCAAATAAGTTTGCAGCTTTTTTCATTTGCTTATTTTCTTATTTTCATAGAAGTCATGGAAGAGT
>JAOVYX010017240.1:2345-22672 GCA_035668315.1 Drosera spatulata
CACAAGAAAGTCAGTTTTTCAGTTTATAAGGTGTTGGCAATGACTTTCTGCGACTTATGAATGGAAATTCATATACAGCGATGGGAAGTCGAGCATAAATCTGTCCAGAAAGGGAAAGTACCTGCCAGAGGTCAACAGGTTTTACAAGCCATGCCGTCCACCAATCCCATGGTTTCAGAGGGCCGAGAGTATAGTGAATAACTTGCAGTTCCTTTTCATCTACCATCCACTGCAGATGCAATGAACTGAAGATGATTCAAACTGTGAGATAGGAGTATATCATACACATGAAGCACAATAAACATCCAACTTCCCCTTCTCACGGAGACATAAATAAACACAAGCCTGAACAGGTAATCTATCGAACTAAAAGAAAGCATTAATCCCTTGTCACATATAACTCAAAGTGTAGACTCTGCAGCGAGAGATAATGCGATAGCAGATACTTCAGACGGCATAAAACAAATGTACCTTGTTGGCAAGCATGTATAGACCAACATCTGCATTATAGAGCGTAGAGAGGCGCTGCATTTCGGGGAGTGGTCTAGATTTCAACTCATCCAATGACAAATCAGGATTAAATATTTGTGCATTTGCAAATCCAACATAATAAGAATTGAGGAAGCCCTGGTCTCCTGCATTCAGAAATGGAGCATAGATTAGACAAGCAAAGGACTGAGATGGCGCCAGACGCATCAGGAAAAAAAGCATAAAGACAAGCAAATGTTAAACAAATACAGTAACTCATCAGGAGGATCCTAATAGACACTGGATTCTGCAAAGACTCCTTACCTCCGGTGTAGGAGTACAGAGTCTTGACTTTGCTCACCATGTCCTTGAAAAGTTCCTCAGATGGTTCCACAACAAGGACACCCGAATTCAATCTTTCAGAATGCTTCAAGTTAGCACAGAACTTCCCACACTTGAAAAGGACGTCAATGTTCTTGATCACAATCGTATCCGCATCAAGATACACAACTACATATTCCAAGCACAGAACACACATCAATCTCCCACCATAACCATAACTCAAACACAGAGCAACTCAACAATCCAAAGCGTAAACCCATATAAAACAACAATGCAGTACCTTTCTTATAGTTACTCATGTTGAATATCTTCAACTTGGTATAGACACCCCAGAACCTCGTCGGCCTAACCCGATTCGGGTTCTCCAACAACGAGATCATCTCAATGATCCATCCATCAGCCTGTCCAACACCGCCAAAACAACCCAATCAACAACAAATCAAACCAAAACCTACAACACATTTTCCCACTTTCCCCTCAATCACAAACCCATATACCTCTAGCAAGCGCTTTGCATAGTCAGAGACCCCATCAGAGACCAAAGCGACCATATCAATCGTCGACCCAGTATCCCTAATCGACTTCCCAAGAACCCTAACACCCAACAAGAACTCATCTCCATATAGCAAAGTCACGTAAGCTTGTTCTGTCGATTGGGTCTTCTGGGTATGAGCCGAAACTGGGAACTGCAGCAATGAGGGAAAAATTAGAGCGATTAAGAACATACCCAGATTTGGGGGACCAGATTTAGGCATGATTTTAGGGATTGTGGGGCAGATTAGTGGGGTTTTGAGGAGTTGAAGGATTGAATTTGCGCAAAAAATTGGGGTTTGAAGCGGGTTTGACTAGAGAGAGAGATGATCTGTGAATGATTGATCGATCGAATTGCGGATTCGATCGCCAGGGGTTCTTCTGTGAAACAAAGTTTCATGGAGTTTCGATTGCTGTAAAAATCCCGGGTGATTTATTATCCAGAAGTTGGAAATTAAAGAAAAGTGCTTAATTGATCATAAGATTGTGATAAAGACTACACCACATCACACCTCCGAAATGTATCATTTTCCTTCATCCATACGGAGTACAGTATTTTTATAACTAGGACATAAAAACTTAAATGTGAGTGAAACACAAATTTATAGAATGACGGGACTATGACGATTGTGTTAGCTAGTAAGAAGCCCTTGAATGCAAAAAGTTTTGCACTGTTCATAAGTGCATGGGCAGCATGGCCCTACGATTGGAACTTATCCAAACAAATCGTTCAGGAAACTGGATATTGACTGATGAATTGCACCATCTGATACAAAAAATGACGCTCAATCAAACAAATCGTTAATCATCCTCGTTTTTCATCCTAATGAAAATGCAAATATATCTCTTTCAACTCCACATCATTCATCTCAACCAATCTAACTCACACCTGACAATTTCTCTGTACGTGTGAGAGATAATTGTGAAAATAACAAAATAAAAATAAAAATGAGGAGGGTGTGCACTGTTTGGACGTGATTAGCACCTCCAAGATGAAATGCAACTTTTGCTTTCTTGGTCTTTCGTTGTTGATTGACCATTTTCTTGACGTCTCCATCGCTTAGATAGAGGAAAAATGTTAACGTATTCATTATAAGATCTGTTTTGTGATTCATTATACATTGGATTCGATAATTATTACCCACTATAATTAGTCATCAGAGCAATGCCTCGAGTAGGTCATAGTAATAGTTTCGGTAACGAGAATCCATGAATCTAACAATATTATATTATATTATTTTTTGTTTTTTTTAACTTGTAACGGATAAAAAAAACGATTTAATGTCAGTTCAAAATAGTACAACATTAGTCGTATTTTTTGACCCACTATCAATATAATTATTCACAACAAAAACCAATGACTCTCAATACATAACGACGATGGATCTTACCAAAAACTAACGTCACACATACACTATAACAACAAAAACTGGTATGATTCAAATGATCATCATATTCATTAGGTTTTGAACTCTCCCAAAACAACATCTCGTTAAAATTCGAGTATGATCTCGCCGACCCGTAACCCCGCTCTCTCATTTCTTTCGCCTAGTAGTAGTATAGGCAAAAGGCAAGGGAAGTGTGATTTGTCTGCCATGCAAAACCATCGTAGCGTCGCTTATCTGGTTCGCCACTTCCGTGTCCTGTTCTCTGCTGTCTGTCTTCTCTGCTTTTCTGTTCTCCACTCTTTGTTGTATCCGGCAGGCGGTTTTTTCTCTCGTGACTGACGAAAGAAACCCCATAGAAGTGAAAGAGAAACGTGTTGTTGGCGATTGGCATGAGGTATCCCATTTTTTTCTCTTTTGTCTTCGTCCCTAACCCACTGGGTTTCCTCCAAACCCTCCATTTCTTCACCGATCGATCTGTCTTTGTCTGGTTCATTTTGGGGTTTTGGTACTTTTTTCGGTGGTGGTGTTTTGATTCATTTCATGTTTCATCTTTCGGTGACGCTGCTTGAAAGAGATTTCGAGTTTCAGGGCTTTTGTGGTTATCGGAGTTTTTTGTTGTTGTTTGGAGCATTTGATTTTTAAGGGTTTTTTGACTTCAAAAAGAGAGATCTAGAAAAACCCTATAGCCATTTCTTTGTCGGAATTTGATTGGTTTTTGCGGAATTACAGATTCATACATTGAAGAGAAGATTGAAAGCGACTGCGAATCTTCTAATTGGAGTTGCAGGTATTCCTTATAGTCTCCGATAGTATCAGAGTTGAAAAGAGCAACATTGTACACAACCTTATGTTGGTCGTGACAGGATTACGTACTTGTGGTATTCTATAAAACTTATGTCAACTTGCATATTTGGAGTCTAGTAGAGAGCGTTCTGTCATAAACTGATAAGGTGATTAGCAGGTAGATAGATGTATCTTTGCTTGCAACACAGTAGGTTGCACCTTTTTTATGAATTTGGTGGATTATGACTATGCTCTGTTTATCTTGCTATGGTGTATTAATCTTTACATCATTCACCAAGGTGGTGCATTTATTTGCACTTCTTATACTTGTCAGATTGTAGTTAGTTGTGGCTTTACTCATACGTTGATTACTTATCCGTCATTCTTTCTTGACCATGATTATTACTTCATTGGTTTTATGGTGCATAGAGTGATTGCCAAGATGGTGGCGAGAAAGGTTGACCTTCGATCAGATACGGTCACAAAACCAACAGAGGAGATGAGGGTTGCAATGGCAAGTGCGGAAGTTGACGATGATGTGTTAGGTTATGATCCTACCGCTCAACGTCTGGAAAAGGAGATGGCTAGAATTATGGGCAAGGAGGCAGCTGTGTTTGTTCCGTCAGGTACAATGGGTAATCTCATCAGCGTGCTCGTGCATTGTGATACAAGGGGGAGTGAAGTAATTCTTGGTGACAATTCCCATATCCATGTGTATGAGAATGGTGGTATTTCCACCATTGGAGGCGTGCATCCGAGGACGGTGAAGAACAACAGGGATGGAACTATGGATGTGGATTTGATTGAAGCTGCTATTAGGGATCCGAAAGGCGCTCTCTTCTACCCAACTACTAGGCTTATTTGCCTCGAGAATTCACATGCGAAGTACGGACTTATGTGTTACACTTTCTAAACCGTACCCTTTTGTACACGTCTAGTTTTCTGTGGCTGCATCCCATCCATTATGTGTTACAGCAGTTTCTTTCCCCACAAAACTTCATTTCAGCTCTGGCGGTCGATGCCTCACTGTTGAATACACGAACGAGGTTGGAGAGCTTGCAAAGAAACATGGCGTGAAACTCCACATTGATGGCGCTCGTATTTTTAATGCTGCAACAGTGAGCAGAACCCTTCTATCATTAGCTTGCAAAGATTTGAAGCATAACTGCATCACAATCTCTTTTCTACGCTAGCTTATATGTTGTTATAAGGATCCAGGGGATCATCCATGTGCTACCTGAAGTCTAATCGAATTTTGATTTATTTTTACCCAATAATAGATTGGTATCAAATGGGCACGTTTATGGAAGACCTAGGCTAAGTGATGACATGTTTGACGCTATGTATGGGCTTCTTTTTCTATGCACTCTTATTTGGCCAATTAGACTTCAGTGCTCATCCAAATTTTTTTCCAGGCGCTTGGAGTACCAGTTGACAGGCTCGTGGAAGCAGCAGATTCAGTTTCGGTATGACCAAGTTTCTAATCCTGTTTTCTTCCTGCTCCACTATAATGTCTCAAGTCTCAACTTGAGTAAGCAAATCCTTTTCCCCCAATCATATGCTCAGGTTTGCATCTCAAAGGGTCTCGGTGCTCCAGTAGGATCTGTAATTGTTGGGCCTGAGAGCTTCATAACCAAGGTGCTGCTTAGATCACCACAGCGCCATGTATGTCGCTTTATCATGTTCATGGTGTTCTGATTGCGTTGTGGTTATCTTCTTTTTGGTCGTTGAAAGGCCAGAACAATGAGGAAAACATTAGGTGGTGGGATGAGACAGATCGGTATCCTTTGTGCTGCTGCATTATTCACGCTGAAACATAATGTCTCAAAGCTCCAGGGTGATCATGAGAATGCCAAACGCTTAGCAGGTTGAGCCCTGTGTGCTGCTAAATGATACATTTTGGTGGAAGACAAAACAATTTTCTTACCAAGTCCTTTCTCACAGATGGGCTGAACGAGATTAACGGAATAAAGGTTGATGTGGATTCCGTCGAGACCAACATTGTATGTGCTTTCTTTATTTTTTGGCACCTGAGACTTCATTGATGCCCTCTCATAGTCATAGCATATGCTCGGTAACGGAATCTATTCATGCCCGTTTTCATTATCGCAGGTCTATTTTGAAATCTTGCGGAGTGCTAACATTACGGCAACAAAGCTGTGCAAGAAGTTAGAGGAGCATGGTATTCTCGTTATGCCCAAAGGATCATCCAGGTCAGCATGCTATATCGATTGCTGTCGTACTGATTAATTTTGATGGAGTGACTTTTCCCGGGTATCTGAAACCTGCATCTTTTTGGTTGCTTGCGAACCCATATTCGTTATTCTCCGAATTAACACAAACCAGCGTACCAAGACATGTATCAGGATTCGAAATCTTAGCGCCTAGATAAAAATAACTCGGAACCCGATTGGGCTAAAAAGTTGTTTCTTTGTGTTACAGCATCAGGATTGTCATCCACAATCAGATCTCGGAGAGCGATGTGCAGTACACCTTGTCTTGCATTCAGGTGAACCTTATTCCCGTGTATCGCCATCTCCAACTCTATGCCTAATGTCATGAAACTAACATTGTTCTACAACAACAACAAATCAAACCTTTATCCCATCAAGTGGGGTCAGCTACATGAATACAACGGCGTTATTTCAATTTGTCATGTACATCATCTTCTGTAAGATTGTGGTAGGCCATATCATACTTCAAGGTTTCTCTCATGGTTTTTTTAGATCTCCATCGTCCTCTCTTGACATGTGTTAACTCCCAAGCTTCACATCTTCTAACAGAAGTTGTGACTGATCTGCATTTCATATGATCATATCATCTTAATCGTGACTCCCTCATCTTATCTACTGTAGCCACACCCACTTTCTGTCTGATAATTTCATTTCGTATCATATCTATTCTTAGACCTTAACATTTTCATCACGCTTACACGCATCTTCTGTACATGCTGTCACTTAATTGCCTAACATTCTGACCCATACAGCATCGCTGGTCGAATACCTATCTTGTAAAACTTTCCTTTTAATTTGGTAGGTATTTTAGGATCACATAGCACCCCTGAAACGTCCTTCCATTTCAGCCAACCTGTTTTAATCCTATAATCAATATCTGCATCAATTCCTCCATTCTTATGTAGCATCGAACCTAAATACTTGAAAAAATCCGTTTGAGGGAGAGACTCTGTTCCAACAATACATTCTCACTATTTATTTGATTACTCTCATTAAAGACACATTTCATATATTTTATCTTGGTTCTACTGATCCTTAACCCCCTTACCTTCCAACGTCTTTCTCCAAATCTCAAGTTTTTCATTCACCCCTTCTTTCGTATCGTCCACCAGAACAATATCATCAGCGAAAAGTAAACATCATGATACTTCATCTTGTATATGCCTAGTGAGATCATCCATTACTACGACGAAAAGGTATGGGCTCAAAACTGATCCTTGGTATAATCCCACTTTAATAGGAAAAACAGTCGTTTCATCAACATAGGTTCGCACACATGTAGCAGTTTCTTCATATATGTCTTTCACAATCTCGATATACCTACTCGTCACTCCCTTCTTTTCTAAAGTTTTCCGAATCATTCTCTTGGAACAGAATCATACGCCTTTTCTTGGTCGACAAAAACCATATGCAAATTCTTTTATATCCTAAAACGTTCCATTACACCTCGCAAAAGGTAAATAGCTTCCATGATTGACCTATCAGGCATGAAACCAAACTGATTCTCAGTCACCCCTGTAGCTTTTCTTAACCTTTTCTCTATTATTTTCTTCCATAACTTCATACTGTGACTCATAAGTTTAATTCCTCTATAATTAGAGCAGTTTTGATCATCTTTTTTGTTTTTGTGTATGGGAATCAAAGTACTCCTTCTTCACTCATCAGGCATTTTCTTATCTATCAAAATTTTATTAAAGAATTTTGTCAACCAATGAACTCCTTTTATCTCAAGACATTTTCAAACTTCGATCGGGATTTCATCTGGACCCATAGACTTTCTTGAGCTTATCCGCTTTAAAACCTCCTTAACTTCCTCTGTCCTAATACAACGAAAGTAATATCAGTTCATCATCACATCTACATTTCCACTTGTTTCATTCAGAGGCACTTCCCTTGTGCAATTAAAGAGTTTGTCAAAATACTCTCTCCATCTTTCCTTAATGTGCTCATCAGCCGTAAAAATATGCTCGGCATCGTCCTTAACACATTTTATCTGACCTAAATTCTTAGTTCTTTTGTCTCTTGATCTAGTTAACTTAAAAACTTCTTTTTCCCCCTCTTTTGTGTTCAGTATTTCGTACAACTTCTCATACGATCTATTCTTCGCATCGCTCACAGCATATTTAGCTTCTTTTTTGGTTTGTCTATACTTCTTCAAATTTTCATCACTATGACATTTAAACAAAGCCTTGTAACATTCTTTCTTATACTTTATCTTATCTTGAATCTTTTTACTTCACCACCACCCCTCTTTATCCAACGGTGGTTGGCCCTTAAATTATCCTAATGTCTTATTCGCTACTCGTCGGATACAATCAGTCATCGCATCTCACATCTCACATGCACTCTCATCAAATATCCATGGACCTTCTATCAACAATCTCTCTCTGAAAAACTTTTGCTTATCTCCTTTTAAATTTCATCATTTTATTCTTATGAGATTACATTTTGTTTTCTTCTTTTTTTTCTATTAGAGATAGAAATATATCTATAACGAACAAACGGTGGTGAGTGGTCAAACATTCTCCTGAGATAATCTTACAGTCTTTGCAATCCTTCAGGTCTCTTCGTCTCATAAGAAAGTAATCAATCTGAGACTTGCATAAACCACTCTTGAAGGTTATCAAATGCTCTTCACATTTTTTTAAAGAAGATATTCGCAATCATAAAATCATATGTCACAGCAAAATCCAATATACTTCCCCCTTCTATATTTCTCTCATCAAAATCAAATCCTTCGTGAACCTCTGAGTAACCATCTTTCTCCTCATCGATATGTCCATTTAGATCCCCACCAATAAAGATTTTTTCCCTCTCAAAGATCGACTGTACTATTTCATCCATATTTTTCCAAAACTGAACCTTAACATCTTCTCCAAGACCTACTTGCGGGGCATAAGCGCTTACCACATTAATCACTTCCTTCCCTATCAACACCTTAATAGAAATCATTCTATCTCTCCAACGCTTGATACTAACCACATTTTCTATCAACTATTTACGCATAATTATACCAACTCCATTCCTAATCCGACTTTGACCATAATACCATAGCTTAAACCCCGTATTTTGAATAAGTTTAGTTTTATTTCCGGTCCACTTCGTCTCTTATAAGCAACCGATATGAATCCCCCTTTTAATCATTGTGTCTATTACCTCTAAAAGTTTTTCATTCAAGGTCCTAATATTCCAACTAGTTAAACGAACTCTATTTTTGTGGACTAACTTCTTTAACCGTATCCGTCCGTGATGCTGGAACCCTTGCTTATTTTTCACTATATCCGGGCGTCGATATAACGGCATTTCCTCATATTTCGAAATACTCAGGCCGTGTAATGCTTCGCTGTTGAGATACGTCCCAAGGACATTTTCAGAAGTCGTCATATTCATATTGAGAGATCCAACGGGATTTTTTACGTGTTGGTTGTCGACTACCTAACACACAACCTCATCATTTTATCCGGACTTGAAAACGGATAGGGATAGAATAAAATTAACATTGCTCTATTTGTACAATTTTCAGCAAGCAATAGATACTTTCCCAGACATACATACAGAGAAGCAGATCACGGCAACAACAAATAACGTATAGCATATCTTGATCGTGATTCAGCTTAGGAGAGTGAAGAATGGTCACGGTGGCAAGGCGAGCGTCTCTTCACTCATTTAAATTTGTGATTTGGTCACTCCAGTAAAGTTAGCTGATCTTCTGGTTATAGTTAGTTAATGTTCAAGTTCGATTTTGATTTGCCCGGAATGTGTTTAATGTTCAAGTTCGACCATCTTTCTGCGAATGGTATGCCGCTTTAAATCAATTCTTCTAAACTAAATTCTAAATACTGCAAGGAAAGGACATTATTACTTAGAAGTGTAACAAATACAGTTCATGAAATAACCAACCTGGTTGGTGTAGTGGTATTCGACTCAACCTTCTTCTTGAAGGTCGTCTTATCAGTGTCCGGGGGATTAGTCGAGATGCGTGCGAGCTGATCCGGACATCTTCGTCACCAAAAAAAAAAAAAATACAATTCATGAAATCTTGGTTATTATTGCTGGGTATTAATATTGTTTATGGGGTATTGCACAAGTATAATCCTGCACCTTTTCAAAAATAAAAGAATCGGCACAAGGCATTTTCTTTGTGGAGTATAGTGAAGGGGAAACAGGGGAAATTGTACGAGACTTGCATTGGCTAATTGGCTTCTCTCTTTTTGGGAAGCCCCACCCGCGACAGGTACTCGAATTGTCTGCCACTGATATTCATATACTTCATATCTAAAAGAGAATTATAAGTATGAGTTGAACATGGCCAGATGGACATATGACCAAAAATGATGTGTCTGTTCTAGTCTAGTCTGTTTTGGTCTGGTCTGGTCAATAATGGAGAGTTTAAAGTAGTAGTTGAAACAGTATCACAATTTTTTTGCGAAAAAAAATCTTTGTAATAAAAGCAAAAGAAAGTCTGAACTGAAAAGCCTGCTGTTTGTCATAGTAAAATGTTGGGGGAGAATTTTAACCATTTGAGGTAAGAGATTCACAGCGTTATCATGTGGTTAAATTTAATGCCAATCCCTTTCATACGTTGGATTAACTGCCACAACAAAAACACACGCACGCAAGTAGTGAAGTCTCTGTGCATGTCAAGTTAATAAAACATGCCCGAGGTCCTGATCTATGTCATAACTTGCTTGTTTTAACGTTATGATGTATCATGATTAGTCGCATGTCAAGAGTGCAATGCTTGTTGTATGTACCTTATATATATAATCCATCCGGCTCATGATTCTTGCAACGCTTGACTAGTGGGAGTTTGTCGAACAATATTTTATATAAATAAATGTATAAATATTCATTATAATTTAAGTTATATACTCTTATAACGAGACGATGAAACAATGTGATATACAATCGAGCATTTATGTATCATCAAACGTTATACGTTTAACCTGGACAAAGGAATCCGAGTTCCTCGGCATAATAAGCAATACGTACTGTGGTGAGACTTCACATGTCCTTGCATCCTCAAATGCATTGCTGGTCTAGAGAACATATAATATGTACTACGTACTTGCATGTTCATATTCATATACTGTATACAGTGTTTGGTACTGTATTTCAATTCTAAAACAAAGGACATTCGCCTCAGAATTCAATATGTTTTCTTGACATTTTGTCTTTAGATTGAGACCTAGAGATTGATCGAAACTTTTGCAAATTTAATATGCCGCATGATTTCAGGTTTAAGCGATATAGCCAAATCGATTTCGTGCATATATATATAGCGAGTGTGTTCAGGAATCAATCATCTCGCTACGTAGGTTTGATATGAAGAATTTTCTATTTTATTTTATTTTTTGATATGATCTTTGTTCTACTAAAACATGTAATATTTGCTATATAAATCATAAAATTGATTGCGTTAGGAATGATCAATATTTTTTATAAATTTTTTATAAATTTTTCATGAAACATCAAAAATGATTAAAATAAATATTATAACCTTGGATCAAAATAATTTTCATATAGTATCGTCTAGAACTATATAATAACGCGACAATAATAATAAAAAATAATATATCAAAATACATAATAAATACGGGTTAAGAGGTAGCAATAGCTGCTCAGGCTGTTGCCCTCTCAAAACTTTTTTTTTTTTAAATATTTACAAATCGAAAAAAATCAAAATCTCACTCTTTTATTATAATGAATAATATATTGCATATTATGCGAAATAAAGGGAGTCAAAGATATGAACATATTCCATACCCAAAAAGATATGAACATATTTAATCATCGGATGATTTCAATTTCCAACTAGAGTTTGAAAACCAAGAATGAAAATTACTTCTAGTACTTATAGCATAAGTTCTTTAATTGATTCAACACATTAACTACTGCTATCACTTCATGATCAAACTGCTACACAAACCACGCCTCATTCAAAGTACCAGCTAGCTGCCTAGCCAAGATAGGCATCCTGAGAATCTATACAGAACTGACACTTAGCTCACTCTCAAACAACCTTTTTCACCGTGTTTTTTTTTGCCAATTTTGTAGACATTTCATGGTTCAAATTTTGAAAGAGAACAGCATCCTGAAGTCAGGAAAAGAACTACATCATGATGATCATGATTACAACATTATAATGGCAATAAATATGAGGCATCCAATGACCTAAACTTTCATCAAATACCATATACTCTAATCTTCCGGCAAATACCATATACTCTATGCGCCTCTCACTAATCAAGGACTTGGCTCAAATCTTTCGCTCAGCAATTGCCTCAATACTCCACAAAAATATTCAACATTCAAAGTACAAAGACTTTCAATACTTCAATCCCTCTAATGAAGCTCACAACATATGGTAAACAAGTTATAGTAAAGCAATTTACCTCAAATTGTTTCAATTTCAGGATCAGCTTCATAGAAACGACCACGGTAAGTTCAGCGCATAATTTGTAGCCCTTCTACAACAATATGTGCTATAAGAAGAGTTGTTCTTGACAACAATATTAACTCAATCAAGCTCAAAGTTTCCATCCAAGGAAGAGGTGTTTTGCCCTAGACAGCCCAATGAGTTGCTATGGATGTGCAATACTAGTAGCACCACTAGGCCTCTTCTTCCTTTTCTTGTCATAGCTAACACCTCTTGCCTTGGCCTGATAGTCCCTCACCTCCCTCAAGAACAGCCTCACAGCCCTCGCCGCGAAAGGGTTTGTCTCCGGCCTGCCCCCGTGCTCCTCATAGGCTGCCCGGAGCCTTCCTACGAGGGCATCCAAGCTGCCCCATGCCTGCCGAAGCGGGCAAGGGCAAGGGAAAGGAGGATTCGGGACCCCAAAATAAGGGCAAGCTTGGTTATGCACTTTTGTTTTTCCAAACTGATCCAAGTACCTGAGGAACTCCAGCACATGGGCGCCGCTACACTCTGTCAGTGATAGCGGCGGCCTGTGGTTCCTCAGGTACTGGCTAAAGGTGTTCCAGTCCCGCCGCTTCTGGTTCTCGTAGCGGCTGGGAACAGGTGGCGTATCACCTCCCCCGACGACCATAGCTGCAGTCGTCGGGGATGGGGAAGATGTCGTTGCCAGCGAGCTGGTAGACGTCGTGCTGGTTGATGCTGGCGAGCCTGTAATTGTGGTGTAACTAGCAGGGATTTGATGATTCGGTGGATTTGCAAAATAATCCATTTGTTTTTTTCTCTCTTTTTGCTTATGGGGCATCAAAAAGTGAATTTTTTTGGGGATTGAACTAGGGTTTTGTGTATGAGGGATATCTAAGATGATTCCGAACGCATAACAAAGACTAAAGAATGAAGGGCTTTGCATGGGAATCCATTAGGGTTACTCCTACAAAAGGATGCATATTCAAACAACAAGATCAAGGAGAGGTTAGATGAAGATGGCAAACTAGCTAGTTTACTTAAAATTGCAATTGGAAGCAAATGAAGAAAGAAAGCAAGAGGAGATTCTAGGTATAGCAAAGATGATGGATCTGATGAATCAAGGAAGGATGAAAGCGAAGAGCAAAGTTATAGATTGAGGAATGGAAATGGAAGATATGTGATGGATAGGGTTTTGGGTGGGTAAAGGAAGAACTCTGGTGTGGTGGGAGTAGTCAATGTGGCTACTATAGCAAGGCATCGATCTGAGTGTGGATGTATGAGTGTGGGGGCACAAGTATAGTAACCACTTATGAGAGTAAGACGCTAGAGAGCCGTCCAATCACACAACATGATGCTCCCTCCATCCTACAACAATCTTACTCGTTGCTGCTCCCTCCATCCTACAAAAAATTATATTTGTTTCGTTTTATGATATTGTTATTCACTTAATTTGATACGAAATTTTTAAAAAATATTCTTTATATCCTATAAAAGATACAATATATATATATATTTTTTATTTTATTCTTTATGTATGAATACAATTCTCGTTTTTATTCAAATCACGTCCGATTGTCTCGCAATATATATTAGGTTGAAGTACGTAATTTGCACAAACATTAATGTTTCGCGATAAATTTTACAAAAAACTATGTTTGATTGTTGTTGGAAACGTATAAAACTTTATATCGACACAAGTGTAAAGTCAAAATATTGTATCCTTTTCGGGACGGAGGGAGTATTTTTTTAGGGATAATGAGATTGTTGTGAGAAAAGATAATGGATATACTGTAAATATTTATGATTGATGTGATTTTTTTAGATTAAACATTGACTAAAAAAGAAAAAAGTTACAAATAAATTAGGATAGAAAAAAAAAATTTCATGTATTATCCCATGTAGAACTTTTTTTAAAATTGGCGAAAAATGTTGTATGGAGGGAGTAACATTATTTTTATTGGGATATTCTAAATAAATTATAACATTATCCTTATTTATAAATTTTTTCGTACAAAAAATATCAAAATTTTCATATTTTTTATTTTAAATCACATCAATTCATTCATTATTTTTTTTTCCTTTTTTTCTTTTTCTCACTCTTTTTATTCACACATGTCAAACCACAAAATGATCTTTACAACAAAAATCAACACACATATAAATTATCGTGTCAAATTAACTGATTATAATTCTGTTAGGACGGAGGTAGTATATCTGATAAGAAAAGAAATAAATCTATTTCAAAGAAAAAAAAAAAGAATGTGTGTATATAATCTCCTCAAGCATAGAACGTAGGAAAACATCCCTGGATATAAGATAGAATGATGGACACATTTTTTTTATTTTTTTAAAAGAACGATGTGGACAGCTTGGTACGTATGATCAAAATAAAATGAATATGAAAAAAGGATATTGAATATTTTGTATCAAAAAATAAAGAATCACAAAATAAAATCCATCTTTTCTGTATTTGATTTTTAATTTTGATAATAAGAAAACAAAAAATCATAATAAACTGTTTAAATTCATAAGTTAGATTATCCAAAATTGAAATCCGCAATCAACCGTCATGCTATGGTTTAAATTGTTAAGTAATTTTTACTTGTATCGTGAGATTATAAACGTTGTTTTTCAAAAATTTATTTAAATAATATACTTAAATCTTATTGATGCGTTATTTGATAGAAAATGACACTTTATATCGATATATATATTGAATAATATAATATATGGATAAGCTTCAGAAGTTCATGGGAAGTATAGTCTACGACTCTTCTTCACATTCTTTTCATTCCCAATCAGAAAACGGATGCAAAACGTATTGGGGAAATCAACAGTGATAATTTAACTTGACGAAAAATAAACATATTGATATTACGTTATTAATTTATATAAAATAATATTTAATTGTTTTTTTAATTTAAATAAAGATTTATCTAGATAAACTATTCTAATATTTCCTCCGTCCTATAATATATGGAATATTTTTTTATTTGTATTGTTCGTAAATACTTGCAATGTTTTTTTTTTTTGATAAGTTTTTTATATATTCTCTCTATCCCCGTTTAAGTTACAACATTTTTTTGGGATGTTCCATTCAAATTATAATATTTTCATATTTAATAATTTTTTCACATAAAAATACCAAAATATCCATATTTTATATCACATCAACTCATCAACCATTATTTCTCTTCTTCTTTTTTCTTTTTTTTATCTCACATACTGATAAGGATAAATTTATTATTTTTTATTAATTTAATATACATATAGATTATCTTGTCGGATCAAACCGTTATAATTTGAATGTAACGAGCGAGTATAAAATATAAAATCAATCAAACTCAGATAGAATACATCCATTTTCTTCTTTCACATTTATTATAATAAATCTCACTATCACTATATAAATATACTCTCTCCCTCCCAAAGAAATTATAACTAATTGAGTTGATACGATAATTTGTGTGTTTTTTGAATTTAGGTCATTTTGTTCTTGTGAGTGCGTGAGAGAGAGAAATAAAGGGGGAAAATAATTATGATGGGATCATTGATGTGATATAAAATAAGGATAGTTTGATATTTTTGTACGATAAAAATTAATAAATAAAAAAATATTATAATTTGAATGGGACGATCCAAAAAAAGGTGTTGCAATTTGAATGATACGGAAAGAGTATATTTTTCATTGAAATTCATAAAAATTCAACACGTTTCCTACAGTGAATCAAATACTATCTTCGTCCCATAATTATTTTAACGTTTCTCTCTCGTATTCAATACACAATGAGAGAAATTTCGTCACTTATCTAAACGACACGATTTTATTTTTCTATTAACACTCGGTTATAGTATATAACGTTTACTATCATTAACGTTTCACGATATTTTCGAAAAAAAAATGTTTGATCATTCTGTGACATTGATCAAAATTTTTATTATTATATATATTCGATAAAATAATTATAATTTTTTTTAAATAAAAAAATAGTTATATAGTTTGAGACGAAGGAGCAGTATCAAGGTTCATCACCGAATTAAGAGTTTTTTCTTAGACTGGAGTATTGGTCTTTTTCTTTATTCTGGTTTGTGTGTGTGTTTTAAAAAATAAAAAATAAAAAAAATTGGTCGTGGTGAGTAAATGAGAAAAATGTTGATTGGACATCCGATGCCCGAGTGGCCTGTGACCAAAAGCAGGAGGAGCAGGAGCGAGCTCTTCTACTAGAAATAGGGTTGATGACTTGGTGGGGCCTCTTAATTTGTCAGAGGCCCTCGTTTTCCTCCTCCTCCACTTGCACAGTTTTCGCTCGCTCACTGGTCACTGCTCAGCTTGTGATCTGCTGAGATGAGAGACAACTCCATGACCAAATCTGGGTGTCGCCATCTTCCTTCAGCTTACCCAATCTGCCCAGTGTGTATGAATAAACAATCCCACCGTTACCATCTCCATCTTATGACTCCATACGTGACATTTAAATTATTTAAATTACGACGGTTTAATTCGATAGAATAATTTATAAAGATATTATAAAATTAATAACAAATGATAAATTTATATTTATGAATTTGTGAGATAAAAGGATGAAAAAAAATGATGATGAATGAGTTGATGTGATATAAATTAGGGATATTTTTATATAAAAAAATATTAAATATGAATCACTCCCCCATCCCCCATCCTTTTTTTTTTGTGACCTTAGCTTAGGTAAGTATTAAAGTTATTCAAATTACGAATCATTCGTGGGACGATCAAATATCATTTTACGTAAAATTATTGTGAAATACTTATGATAGTTTAAGTTATATACTTCAATCTTGAGTTAGTGACATAATTTCCTTATGCTGTTAAAGACGAATAATGAATCTCCTCAAAATACGTGTTAAATAGTATAGTGATGATATAATGTTGAAAAATAAACGGGACGAAGGGAGTATAACTGATTCTTACGAAAAAAAATATAAGGAATTGATTTCATATGATAATTTATCTATGTAATGAGTTTATTAGGAATAATCAATTTATCCTAATGAGTGCGTGAGGGTAGGAGTGAGCAAAAAAGAAAGAGAAAAAAATGGGCTAAGTTAATGTAATATAAAATCAAAGTATAATTTTATCTTGAAACATCAATGATTATTTAAGTTATATAATTTAATAGAATATATGTTATGAGACGATCGCGAGACTTTATATCCATGCATATAGAATAATGAAAAATACAAAACATTATAAAAATTACAATATTTCATCCAAAAATAAAAAAAAGAAAAAAGAAAAAAAACTCAAATTCATACAACACGAAAAAATAATTCCATTTTCATACAATTTTACGGAACAGAGCACCTGAAGACTCTGAAACAGAGCGCTTGAAAAAAAACATGAAACAAGACATTTGTTTTAATCGAAACATGATGCATGTTTAAATCGAAACAGGATGTTTATTCAAATCGAAACAACGGGTTTGTTCAAATCGAAATAGGACGTATGTTCAAAATCAAAATAGAGGGTCTCTTCAAATCGAAGTAGAATGCCTGATCCAAATCGAAACAGGACGTCTGTTTTAATCGAAACACCACATCGACCGATTATCCTCATCGTGATCATCATATTCACCACAACATTCCCCTTTCTCTTTGATAACTTCTGACAAGATCCCCAACGTCCCCCATCTCTTTGAATCCCCTCATTTTCTCTCTCATCCCTCAATCCGAATTCTCCACAACAGCGCCAATCACCTGCCAACGAAAATATCAGGTATGACAGGGACAAGAGCGTGAAAATTTGAAATTGTTATGTGTGGAAATATTTCACAGTATTATATGTGTGGATAACTTTTTTATTGGAAAAGTTATAGTTTTAAAGAATTTTCTATAAAAATTATGAAACGAAGAAAATGTCATTCACTCCATCCCAATAATTTTACAATGCTTTTTTAAGGTGCTCTAAATTAATTTCAATGTTATTCTTTCTATCAAATTTTCACATAAAAGATAATAAATCATCTATCACCGGTATAATACACCCTTTTAGTTTCTCTCAATGTTTTTTTATCATTAATTTCTCTAAATGTTGAAAGCACATCTCTTGGGAATTTTCATAGGAATCTTGGCCTAAAAAATTATAGAGTAAAAATTACTCTCTTTATCCCATAATACTTATAATCGTTTGATCCGACACGAAAATTTATATGTGTATTGATTTTTTGTGAAATTTGGTGAAAAAAGGATATTTTTCAAGGATGGTGATATTGTTGTGAGAGTCTGTAGTGAGTGTACGGTAACAAAATATGATTGATATAATTTTTTTTAATTAAACACTGACTAAAACAGAAAAGGTTACAAATAAATTGAAACAACCAAAGCAAAATATTATATTTATTATGGAATAGAATAAATATTGAATTGCTTGTATTCCATTCGCATCGATATCGAAAAGTACATGACTAATTATTGACCTCACCTATCTGTTTTTATATATAAAGTAAATTTAGTCATTCTTGATTTTAAAGTTTGACGTAAAGTTTGGTTGGTCATGTACTTAATGTATAACCAACACATAATGATTACTTATTTGTCTATGACACTTAATTCATAACCTAACAATATTGACTCAACGTGAGAAATAATCCTAACAACCAACAATATGATGTATTTTCAACAAAATAAATCATATAATAGTTAAATATAACAGTTACTCGAAAATGAAATAGGTTGAGGAAAACTACTATTCGGAAATGGAATACATACGCAAAGGAAAGGTTGCGGTCTTAGAGCCAAAACCAAAGCAACACTAAAAAGTTTAATTGAAGACATCAGTTGTGTTTTATAACAATATATTTGATCGACATAATCTATTCAAATATATAAAGCTATATTTATCTTTTTTTGTACTAAGGTTTGTTTTTTTTAACACTAAATTTGGACGATCTTTTATTTAATGACTAAAGTTTAAATTAAACGTACTTAATATATATATTGATTTTCCATCTTCCACAACCAATGTGCATCAAATATGTGTGAAAAAATAAAAGAAATAAATAAAGTTTTTAAAAAATATGAATAAAAAAAATATATAAATTAAATATAAATAATTCATGGTGTTCTTTTTAATTTATACTTTAATTTATCATCACAAGTTATCAAACAAAAACCTTTTATGATTAGAAAAAACTTAAAATCAAAATGGAATAATTAAAAAAAATTAAATTCATGATTTTTTTGGTACCAACGTTTGATAACAAATTTTCTTGATTTTCAATTCATAATAACTAATTAATTGGTCATGACTCTTCATAACCTTACAGTATGACTCACCATGTGAAATGATTCAAACAATCAACTCTTCTATGATATATCTCCAACAAAATAAATTGTACAATAACTAAACATTTACGTAAATCTTATAGTGGCTCTAGCATAGAAATTTGAAACAACAGTTGTTCGAAAATAATAATGAAAAGATGTGATATCTATTTAAATATATAAAGATATATTCATATTTTTTGGTAAGAAATTTTGGTTTATTTTGATACCATGTTTGGTTGGTCGATTTTATATTGATGTCATAATATTTATAACTTATCTTTAATATATTTAATTTATAATATCTTTTTATTATCTCATACAAGTTGTTTCAATATTGTTACATATTTATTTCATTTCGATGACATCGTTAGAATATAACAACCACTTAAATAGTTTAATATCATCATCATATAGAATTTTCAAATATTTTAGGTTATTTATATAATTTAACATAGATATGTATAGTTATCAAAAATATTTTCATATATACATAATGTGAATTACATAAATAATGTTATAATAAATCAGATTAAGTATTAATATAATTAGAAACACTTGGGTCGTTTTATTCCCCTTTTTGAGATAACTCAATCGAGGTGCATCGCCTCGTCTCCATACACAGTATTCCACATATATACGTAGACATCGATTAATTTCTGATGGCTAAGTTGGTTGATAATGATACACGTTCATCAAAGTTGATTGATATACATACACAAGATCAATCAACTTATATTGTGTCGATAATATCCCGTTTCTCGTGAAATTGCGTTAAACGACACATCTCATGATAAGCGTCATGGAGCACAATTATTCGGTCACATAGTATTTTTTTTCATCCTATAATTTTTAAAATATTTATATATATATATATATATATATAAATTTAGATTTTTT
>JAOVYX010017241.1:0-22672 GCA_035668315.1 Drosera spatulata
GACGACTCCAGCAAAGCAAGCCCTGAGGGATCTCCTAGAGATACGCCTCTAGTTGCTCCTTCCCAGGAAAAACAAATAACTGAAGATGAAAATACCATGGATGAAGCAAGTTCCGAAGACAGTTCTCCAGTTCAACCTGAAGAACCAATGGTTGAAGCAGAAGTAACTGGAGTAGAGAAAGAGCCCATCAATTCTAATGAAGTCTTGTCTAAACCAAAGCATGAAGGAGACGATGGATGGCAGCCAGTGCAAAGGCTGCGGTCAGCTGGTACTTATGATCGCCGTTCTAAGCAGCAGAGATCATTCGTGGGAAAGGTTTATGGTTATCAGAAAAAAGAATTTGTTGCAGAAACTGAACTTTCTAGACCTAGCATTTCTTACCAGAGTAGCGGGTACTACTTGGTAAAGAGAAAAACAGTATCCTCAGGTGGTCAAACAGTTCAACCTACTGCCAAAGCCTCTCCTGTGATGAATAAATTTGGGAGACGGATCGTAAAAAATGTGGGTTATAGGGTTAAGCATGCCCCTTCTTCCAAAGTTGATCCACAAGAAACCTCTAGCAGTGAGGTAGAGGCTGTACAGGCTTTGGAGAAGACCTCGATAGTTATGCTGGGTAAATCTCCTTCCTACAAAGAGGTGGCTCTTGCACGACCAGGGAGCGTTCCTAAGTTGCAAGTTGGAGCGAGCACAGACAGCGCAGAGTTTGGTGTTGAGAAACATGTAGAGATCAGAGGAGATGATCCGAGCAAAATTGACATTGCTGCAGATGTAAAAATTGTAGAGAATGTCAAGGAGATCATGGAGTTTTCTATTTCAGACACAAAGGACCACACTGCAGCTGAAATTGGAATTCAGCCTGATGACCTCGTTGGTACACATGTTGCTACCACAAGTACCGTGCCAGGTGTTTCCGAGCTACTTGATTCCGATGCAATTGACATTCACGAGGTGACTTATGAAAGCGATCAAGTCAATGACAAGACTGCGTTAGATTCTTCTGTTCCACTTTATGTGGATCTTATAGAAGACGGGCAGGACGTGAGAAGCGAAGGTCACAGGCCCGAAGCAGTAATTATACCAAACTCTGCTTTCTATGGAGAGGAGCATCCTGAAGACAAATCTATGCTTACAAGCTTGGTTGACTCAAAAGAAGGATTGAACAAGAAGCTATCTGCGTCTGCTGTACCGTTTAATCCATCGCCGCGTTCTGTCACACATCCATCACGCCCTGGTGCCACTTCGTCGGCTGGTCCCTGGCCTTTGAACATGGGCCTTCATCCTGTGCCAACCACTCTGGTTCCAACTGTTGGTCCAATAAGCCCCTTACCTCGTCATGCATTTCCATCTCCTCCTACATCCCCAAACATAATTCCGCCTGTGCATTTCATGTATCCACCTTATACCCAACCCCAGGTAATCCCAGCAAATGCTTTTCCCACTGGCAGCAATTTTCATCGCGGTAATTATGTGTGGCGATGCAATATCAACCCTGTAAACCAAGACTTCATTCCCACTACAGTATGGCCTGTTGGGCGTCCAGTTCAGCCCGCTGTCATACCACCTATGGTTGACCAGATACCTGATTCGCTAATAGATCCTGAATTTCAACCTTTGAGTTCTGTGAGGAATGCTACTGTAGCTCCACTTCTCCACGTTGACGTTAATAATGCAGCGGAAGTGATTCATTCAGCATCAGGATCATTTGATGATGCAGGAAAATCTATTCTGGCAAGCTTAGAAAGTGAGGATGGAAAAGCGGATTCAGTTTCTTCTGGAAATGTTGATGGGAGAAGCGCATTCTATGATGATAGTCTAAAGGACAACCTTGCAAGCAGTCCAGTCAATAATGCAGGAGACCATAATAGAAACGAGACTGAGAAGACCTTCAGTATATTAATCCGAGGGAGGAGAAACCGGAAGCAGACATTGAGGGTGCCCCTAAGTCTCCTCAGGAGACCATATGGCTCACAGTCATTCAAGATTGCATATAGCAGAGTGGTCAGGGAGGCTGAAACTCCTAGCTACACCTCCTTGCCTTCAGCGGTAGTGGGTTAGCTGCATAAATTCAGCTGTACTGGGTTCACCTGTCGCTAAGAGAAGCAGAAATCAGGTTCCAGGATCTGGCAACTGAATGGTTGGTGCCATCAGATTTCAGAAATCTTTCTGGTCATTATGCGCATGACGTGCGATTCAACAACATAAATTTCAAGGACGCAAAGGTTAGCGCTTGACTGCTTTTGCTTCCTTTATTGATCAAAGGTTTCTTGATAGATGTTTTCTTTCTTTATGGCTCTGTTGGTTGTCTGGGAGTATATACGACTCTGGCCCCAGTCTCTAAGTTGAGTACCACATGGTGTAGTTTATCTGTTGATCACTTCCCATGTTGAAGTTTAAGCAATAGAGATGTGCTTTTTCTGGGATACTGGTTTGGTGACGTCAAGTTTTAGGTCGTAGCTGATCGTGAAAGCAGCATTTGGGTACTGCTTGGGACCGAATTTAACTTATAGGAGAAAAAACACCATTTATCCGACTTGGGTACTGTTTTTTTCTGTGGAAAGATTCGAGGAGTTTAGGAATGCCTTTTTTATCTAAAGCTTGAAGAAGCATGCCATTTGTGTCTTTGACATGTCATTTTACCTTAAAGTTGGGCTCTGGAGAAATAAAACTGTTGCCTGAACTCTTTTTCTGCTGTCTCGGGCATATTCCTGATGTTTGTCACCTCTAGTTACGTTGACTATAAATGCATTGGCGCATGCCACTGATCGGTCGCCACTTCTGAATTTTTGAGCTTTATCTGTTCCGCTGAAAGTTAATCTTGCTACTTCTCCATCAGCATTGCATGCTATACTAACAGAAGATTTCCTCCATTGCAGAGGTTTGAGAGAGGAGGCATTGCAATTTGTCGATGTGAGGTGCAACGGTGACAAGCTTTTAATTTCGCTAACAATTTTGTTTTTGTGGAAAGCAATTCAACCTAGACTGCATAGCATTCAGGGAGCAAATCAGCTTCATTAGTTGATGAATAATTGTAGGACATCAAGTATGACCTGTGACCTTCGCCGGAATAATTAAGTATCTGCCTTCTTTGCCTGCTAATAATCACGCTAATCACGTAACTTCGTAGACTCAGTCACAGGAGTTGGATAGGAACTTGCTTGTTTCATGGTGGGAATAATGTGGTTTATGTTTTAATGAATGATAGATCGCTCTTAAACAATAAAAATGATTTGTCATTTTTTTTTATTATTATTATGATTGAACCACAAATGTTTCTATTCTATTGTTACGAATCTGCAGCATCTCGAAGATTGGATCTAGCAGAGCCAATTGAGCTATCATCGAAGTTATATGTGTTTTTCTGCCCAGATTTGGATGTATTCATTCTGCTCTTGACAATAGATGGTTTAAAACAACAAATCAAGTTTTTATATCATCAAGTGGGGTCGGTTATATGAATACGACGATGTTCTATCATGTGCATCATCTTCTATAAGATTATGATAGGTTATATCATACTTTAAGGTTTTTCTCATGGTCTTGTTAGGTTTTTCTCGTTCTCTCTTGACATGTGTTAACTCTCAAATTTTACATTTCCTAACAGAATCTGTGACTGGTATGCGTTTCATATAATCATACCATCTTAATCGTGATTCTCTCATCTTATCTTCTACTGAAATCACACCCATTTTTTGTCTGATAACTTCATTTCGTATCCTATCTATTCTTATAAATCCACACATCCACATCAATATTTTCATCTCATTTACACTCATCTTCTGTACATACTGTCATTTAATTGTCCAACATTCTCACCCATACAACATTGCTGGTGGAATAGCTATCTTGTAAAAGAATTTACAACAGATGATTTATGAACACAAAATGTACAAGGGAATTGGCCCAAAGAATTTGCAAAATTGAATTGTTACGAATTGTATTCTGTCGCACGAAGCCTTGCTTCAATTCTTCAATCACAATCCATATATCTGTGATGCCGGAGATTGTACCTTAGGCTCGGAACTTCTCATCATGGACACCACTTGCAAAATAGCAACTACGATGAGAAGTGTACCAAGCAGAAACCCGTAACCTATCTTCCAGGCCGTCCCTGCACTTCCGATCTGGATACCATAAACTATGTTTACTGATCCGAATAATAGAGCGAGTACACCAGCGAAACCATGGTATGTGCTCCAGAACTTGCTCTCTTTGTCTGGCCTGATGAAGAAGGCTATTACCTGAAATCGAACAAGAAGCATTAGAAACTTCAATGGAACGTCGACTCCTGATGTTGAACACGACTACATAGACTTCAATATATTAGTCTATGAACTCCAAATTTTGGATAGAAAAGTTTACCATATCTTGTTCCGTACCTGAAGAATACAGAGAGTGAGAGCAAAGTAGCCAATGCCTCGATGTGCTGATACATCAGCGTGGATGCTGTTATAGAGTGCTTGACCGACCACAACTCCGGATACAACGACGAAGAAACCAAAAACCTGGATGATGGTATGGAGATAGAACCATAATGGTTCTTTCTGCTTCATGAATCTTGCTACCATAGCTCCTATAGGCAGGAACAAGCCCCATCCGAGTATCCCGAGTACCCCGTGGCTCCGCTTCATCTGGCTATGATCCATGGATGCGGTCACAGGCAAGACTACATGATGTCAAAGGAGAAACACCACAGATGAAAGCTCAAATTTAAATCTCTACCAGGAGACAACGGCTTGAAAAGGGGCAAACATAATCTCCCTCCTATCAGATTAATCTTTTGGCATTGGACTTTTCTCTTCGACTTGAACCCTAACACATGTTCGTTTGAGCGATAACAAGTGGTAAACTTGTGCAAGTTTTAGTCGGCTCATTCAGATATAAACGAACCTGCGGTGGAGTAGTCAATCACCATACTGAGCTTGTCATCGTGAACTGATAGCTCATGGTTGACGGGATATTTGCTGCTATAAGCCAACAATGTCGGTTGCCGTTTGACAGCAGATTCAAACTGAAGCTGAAAAGCTAAGTATATGTTTGCTCCATCCAAGACAACAACCGGCGGAATGCTAGTGAAATTCAAGTCCCCCTTGCCAGGGATCACCTCCGATCGATTATATCCCTTCAGATGGTATTGCTTGATCCTGGCATGCCCGGTTTTGCTTATCCATCCCACCATTGCACTCGCTCCTCGCATCATCCCATCTTTCGAGAATCCAATCCCGACCCATCCAGTCGTGTACAACGCTGATAACACGAACGTGACAACATGATCTCTGCTCTGAGAGCACTGTAATAAATGAAACGAGCCAGATATAAGGCCATAGTGATTTGATAAAGTACTCATCAATAAGGCCAGTCACGTTATAAAACAGGAAACCGACATACTCATTCTTCAAGACCTTCATATCATTATGATTTGAACCCCAAACTTGTACTCGATGTTCTTAGATGTAAACATGTATTAAATCTCTATGGTTCTAACTCATTATATATTCGTCCCACCGATGTAGGTAAACTATTCTCAATATCCTGATCACGAAAAATGATAGAAGTCTGAAGCTGAAGTAATAAGAACTTACTCTAAGGATGAAGGTGTTCCAAACAAGCTGGCACCTCACATTGGACAGATTACCATACGGCGGAGGAAGAAAACTAGTCAAATCATTGTTGCAGAACTCCGATTCAGCATCAAGATTTCCCGTTTCATCAGCGAGGCCGAGAAGTGCTCCACGTCCCGATAGAACAACCATAACCAAGATAAGCGACACCAGGTTCACGAATGAATGCTTAGATTTGAATCCGGCTGCCATTAGATTCGCTACAAGTCGAGATCAAGAACGAGTTCTTGGTGGTGTATTGAACATGAAGGGTGGTCGGGGAAGGATATGGAAGAGAAAGTGAAAGACAGTGTCGGCAGAAGTGTGGTGGAATGTTGCATTCTCTTGCATTTGAAGTTCGTGAAAAGAGATTCCTGTTGTAGGGGGTTGGCTATGGCCCTTGTGGCCAATCATCACCTCTCCCCCTCCTTGGATAACCACTGCTCAGTTCCTCTTTGTCATTCTGTTTCTCTCTCTCTCTCTCTCTCTTTTTTTTTTTTGATAATGTGGGAACCCACGGTTATTATCTTTCTTTTAAGCTAAAAAGTCGAATGAACTAAGGCCGAAGAGTAAATTAGGGTGATGAAACCGGAGATATGGCAGGTGATTCGGTCTGATTTTGAAGCATTGATCACAAAAATGACGACCGAACCATTAAACAATAGCGACGCCACTAGTGGCACCCCTGTGACATCAACTAGGCAAATATGGAAGGAAGAACCTCTATTATACTACATTGGTGTGACGGACCGCCTTCGGAGTTAAGTGACTCACCGACTAACAAAGGTCAATTTCGAGCCTTGACAACATAAATGTAACCAACCAACATTGCTCTCAACAGATTTCACTTTCTACCCATCTGGTTTGATGGTGAAGAAAGAGACATCTCAACTCTGCAAAAAGAAAAGAGAAAGAGAGTACAAACTGTCTCATGGTTTGTTTTGCAAGTGCTTCAACCAGAAGCATGCTTTCTCATCTACAGCGACGCAAAGCTAAGAGACGTTTACCAAGCTGATGAAAGATTGATTATGAAGTGCTAATGACCCATTAACTTTCTTTTGCAAGAAACTCAAACTATTGAAATATTCAGATGAAAAAAAAAAAACAACAAATTTTTTTTTCTCTTCTACCCGCCTTCTTGTTGACAACGAAATACCATCATATCCGACAAGAACATCATATTTCAACAAGCATTAGACTACTAAGTACTAACCAAGACAGACTCAAAAGTTCAGGTGAATAATTTCAAATTCATGAGAACAGAGATTCACCCATTTGCAGTTCGTCATTCCATGAGATGGTCTGCAATTCAGCAACTTAGATTTTGGTTGATGGTCGCAATGTATTGAGTACTCATTCATCAAGATATTGACCGACGACATCGATCAATGATTCCAAGCATTAACCAGAACGTAGCCAAAGCATCAGCAGATATCGAAACAGTACCCAACTCCTTCAGAAAAGGAATCAAGCAAATTGAAGCATAGCTTTTGCTGGTTCCAAATAGACAGCCCAATCCAGTTCGCGACAGGTTTGCCACCATGGACGAGAGTTTGGAACTCGATGGCCGCTTGACTAGAATTTTCACGAAGTCCTCAGCACCCTAAAGATATGTTCCTCGCCACTCTCTTCATCAATCTTGTGAACCCATTTGCTCTGTTCACCCTTGGATCCACAGCCCCCTACTCTTTCTTCATTTCCATGAGCAACATTGCGATAGAAAAGCTGCCTCTTCTTTGTCATTTGGTCCTTGGATCCAATCACTGAAATCTCCATGCCTTCATCGTCTATGAGATGCTTGATTGATCTCACAAAAACCTCATCTTTCAGACCCCGAACATACCCTCTTAGTCCTGGCCTACCCGGTATCAAATTTTTCGCAACAATCACAGCCCTTCTGGGATTAGTTTCTAGCAACTTCAGGATCATCATGTAGTTTTCCACTCTACAATCGATGAGAACAAAGTCCACATTCTTGTAGTTGGGAAGCAGGTCCATGGGATCCCCGATCACGAATTCCACGTTGTCCACAAGCCCCGAGTCCTGGAGGACGAACTTGGAATCGTTAAGGACATTGTTTGGGAGTATGCAAATGAACTCACCACCAGTTTCCCGGGCAGCTGCTGCCAAGGCTATGGTTAGTGGCGACACATGAAGTGCCACTTCCACGATCAGCTTAGTGTTGATGCCTGCTGCTAAGGCCGCTATGAGTTCATGTCTCCCTGGCTCAGGTACTCTTCTACAACTGCATTGCCTCTTGCTGTTCCCACACTGTATATGGGCCAAGTAACAGTAGGTAAAGTAGGAAGATCCAACAGATGTATGATACATAAATCATACAAAAAGAGCATAAGATTTGGCCAAAAAAAAAACTCCTATTCAATTCGCCTAACCAAACATGCATATACACCTGAACAGGACGCGTTTTTACCAACTAAAACGATAACACGAGATTCATATCGAGAACTCTGACTGTGTTGTAATCCTCGAAAGTCGAATCAGCAAATCGAATAGCACGATGGTGCACATTTCATAAGCATATGGAATTTCGGAGTGCTCATCATTCTTCAAGTTTCATATACAATGGTGAAAACACAGGATTTTTATTTATTTTTTTGATAAAGTGAAAACGCAGGATTTCATCGCACATTTCTTGGACTTCCATGATCTATTTCATGCATCCAAAGGCGATTAAATCAAACCCCATTTCATCAAACCCTAAAGAATCAACCGACAGCTTCATCAAACCCTACACAAGTCAAATCAAACCCCATTTCTTAAAACCCAAAACAAATTAAACCTATTTCATCAAACCCTAAAATCAACCAGAAATCCCCCATTAGACCCTAACCCACCCCAATCAAATCCAAACCCCATTTCATCAATACCCATCAAACACACACACATTCAATCCACACATAAAATCACCATAATTTCCAAAAATTCACCGATTTATTCATCAAATTACCAGCTTGATCGTAGCAAGAAACGCATTCGCCGCAGACGCAGGAGACCACTCCATCTCCAACAAACAAGATCCAATTTTTCCTCAAATCAAGACCAATTCAACGCAATTCCTCTCTGGGTTTTACTTGAAATTGTATTTTCGAAAATGGGTATGTTTGATATGATGGTTTTGAGAATGGGGTCCTCTCATCTCATTTATATGAATACAACGGGAAGGAGAAAACAGAGAAAGCAAGGCGAGGAGAAAGCGTGGAGGAGAAGTTGAAGATGAGCATAAACATGATGATGATGAAGAAGGGTTCCGTGGCCAAGTCAGCTGGGCCCACTCTTCCACGTCATGCCTTGTCTTCCTTCTCATCCGAAATGGTACTCGTCGGCGCCCCAAATGCTATGTAAGCTGTAATGCAAGAATCAAGACGTGCTAGTATTCATATTTGTTACCTTCTGAATTCAGGGGTAAAAGAGCCATTTGTATGATATGGTTAAAAATGATTAGGTGATATGTTGGGAAAGTGCAAGGCAAAAATCAATACATGTTTCGTATTTATAGTTGTTATTTTTAGGATTCATGCGGAAAAGTGAGGAAAAGAACGATGTATATGATAGGGTTAGTAAATAGTTTGATGACTTGTTGGGAAGTTGGTATTAACTATCGGCGAATGAAGAAGGAACACTGTTGGAATGACAATTATCACAAGATCTGATTAAGTAGGAATTGAGTATTGAAACAGCTTGTCCGCTTTGTGGTGAAGAGGATGAAACCAAGACGCACGTACTAATTGACTGCAGGTTGGGCAAGGAGGTATGGGATCTTGAGGTTTTGTATTGGAGCCAAAAAATGACTCGGAGTGCTTCAGGACATTGTTCGCAAGGCAAATAGATAGGTTCGAAGGAACAGAGGTCGAGGATTTCTCTGCTGTGATGAGTTCTCTCTGGCATAATCGTAATGCAAAGATCCATGGCGACAAGTCGAAGCCTACACCCCTGGTATATCAATTGGCCATCCGCTCAGCTAGCAACTATCGAAATACATATATTCCTGGTGTCAAAAGAAACCAGCAGACAGCGCAGCAGACTCATACTAGCTGGTTAGCTCCCCCTCCTGATTTACTTAAAATAAATACAGATGCGGCTTAGCGGCTACAAAGGCGCAAGGTGTCCTGAGTCTTGGGGGTGGTTATCAGAGAGCACGAGGGGAACATTATGGCTGCAGACGGTACAAACGGCGAGGCCTGTGTTTCAGCTACTGCACAGGAAGCAATGGCCTTAAAGCGAGGTCTGGAGATGGCAAAAACAATGAGGATGGCTAGACTTATTGTTGAGTTGGATTGCATCATCGTAATTAATATGATGCTCAAAACAACTCCGGACAGGTCAGTCCATGGCAGTATAGTTGAAGATTGCATTGAGCTGATGAGATCGTTCGATGAAGTACATTGCTCTTGGATAGGAAGCTAATCGGGTTGCACATGAAATAGCTCGTTTTGCTTCTTCTTGTCATGTAAATGGGGAACGGGTTGATGTCCTTCCTCCAAATATGATGATTTCGTGTATCCTCGATAAAGGGCAATAAATTTGTCGTGATGGCACCATCAGGGAAAAAAAAAACAAAAACACAATTATCGTAGAATCAAACTTGATTATGTTATAGACTCGGAAAGTTTTCAGCCATGGATGTTACATATTGATCTGAAACATAATGTTGGGCTACCAAAATTAGAATATCACAATTTTGCATTTAGAAGCCAAAATGCGCATGCTATTCAAGAACATGATACAAAGGCATCTTCTCATGCTATATCACTGCTTCACATATGCTAATATGCAATCCCTATTACCAAAAATGCGCTATTGAAACCAGCAAAAAAACCAAAAAGGATGCCAGTTAGACATCAAACTACCACTAATTGCAAAGCCCTGATCTCATCCCGTCGTTAAAGATGTCTATGTGTCGATGCCTTCAGCATTGCGATGACTCCCTCCAGCTTATCAAGCAAAGCTGAGAAATCCATCGCAGATTGTAGACCAGAGCCATGCATTGCATTTTCTATGTCGCTCAATATCTCTTCGCACTTCGTCCTGTCTCCATCTTCGTTCTCGACTCCATCATCCATTACGATCTCATCTTGATGCTTGAAATCACCTTCACTTGGCTCGCCAACGGCAGGTGTCTTCAACTCCCCACTCTTTCGTGATTCATTGTGATGATTTAGTCCACCTTGAAGTGCTTTATCGTTTACAGGAGCTGGTGGACATGGACTTCCTGACAAAGGATCGGTCTTCTGTTCAAGCTTTACACGATTTAAGCACAAAGGATTCTGACAACAGCAAACAATCCTCATGATCGTCATCATCATCAAAGGAATCGTCTATCTCGATGACAATTTTTCTCTTGAACCCAGGACTAGCATCGCCATCTCCGTTTCCATTTTCAACTTCCATTCTGCTCATGACTTCTTCACCTCTCATCGCGTCTCCATCTTCGTTTTCTGCTTCAACGTCCACGATTGTATCAAGAGCTCCATGCTTGAAGCCGAAGGAGCCTTCGCTTGGCTCCCTAGATGGAGTTTTGAGCACTTTGGTCTCTTGGGAATCATTATGATCGTCTAGTCGTCCAAGAGGCCCATTATCTGCTTCTGAATATGATAGGCAAGGACTTTCTGGTCGAGCATTGGTCTCCTTTTCAATCTTTACAGGATTAAGCCCAAAAACTTCCGACAGCAGCAAGTGATCCTCATGATCGTCATTGTCATCGTCATCGGAGGAGTCTTCTATCTCGATGATGGTGATTTTTCTCTTGAACCCGGGAGGAACATCATCATCTCCATTTCCAGTTTCAACCTTCGGCTCAATGAACAGCTTCCTCGATATCTTTGGACCATCTGGGAACATTCATCAACGTTTTCCTGTAACCAATCAAGCTGTGATGCCCGGCTCATATTGTCTCGATGGCACATAGAGTTTCGCATCTCTTATGTTAACATTCACAACTACAACCTTGCGAGGAAGGTCCTGATCAAGTACGAACTGCCTTGATACCCTACAAGGTGAGTACTCTCGCTTGCAGTCGAATCCAACCAACTCAGCCCCCGTCTGAAACAGAAAAAGCAGCTTCGTATCCTTGTCGGTATCATTCTTCATCAAGACGCACCCACCCTTTTCTCTATAGAACCCAGGAAGTGACCAATTGAGTAAAGTCTTAGCATACTGACGCCATAGGAAACTGTCTACTGCCGATTCCAACACGGACTTCACATTCTCGGCCCTGCAAACTTTCACATTATTCCACCTCACGGATCTTGGGTCGCCTAGGTTCAAAGCATTAGCCCTTGGACTCAATGCTGGAAACCTTTCCCAAACCCAGAGCTGAACAAGATGAAATAGTCCCCACAGCTGAAGCATCGGGGTAAACTCCAGCACATGATCCCTCCCCTCCTCACTCAAGAACTCAGATCACGATACAAATCTGCAAGAACAGGCTGTGCTAGAGCGATCCTGGTACCACGAGCCAGAGGAACAGCATGCCAAAAGCTGATTTCTGTATGACATCCCTAGTCTGTGGGAAAACAAACCTAGACAACCAAAGTGTTAAAAATGCCTCATGGTCCATCTCCCTTCACTCTCCATAAACCCTTTCAACCACAAGCTTTGGGTCGGCTTCCTCGCCTTCGATCTCGAAATCTGACTCCTCACCTCATTCAGCTTCTCTTCTATCTCCAAGCACTTAGAAGCACTAAAAATTGACTCATCACCCAACACAGGAAATCCTCCAAGCACAACATCATCCTCTAACGTGATCGTCGCCTCCCCCCAAGGGAACACAAACGTATTAGTCACAGGGCACCATTTTTCCACCACACAAAGTATCAGTCCATGGTCAATGGGGAACCTATGAGTCGACGAGATGACCGCGCCATGGATTCCCAATTCCTTCCACAACGTTCCATGATCGCGAAGCAACCGATCAACCCCAGCCTTCCATTGTTTCAATGGGTTCCTCCATCCCTCAAATTTGAGCTTGGAGTGGAAACTTTCATCATAATGGGTTTTGCTGATTTTGGGTTTGGGATCAAATGGGTTAATGGGTTTTGATGATTTGAGGAAATGGGCAATTTTGTGAGTTGGGTTTGTAGCAAATGATGATGTGAATATGGTTTCTTGTCACTCTTCCACTAGGGTTTCTGCATCTTGTTGCTCCATTTTCGGTTCACTTGGCTAGTTCGTTCATGTTTGTTTTGGGGTTGTATGAGAAGTTGAATGGACAAAAGATTTGAACATCATGATATTTGCGGCACAATAATGATTGTGAAAGAAACTGATTTGAAGTTTTTGTTTTGTGTGATTGCATGGGCTTTTGATTTGACATGTTTTTTTGGTTCACACTGATGTCGCAATTTAACTATAACTAAAATGCTTTTTTTGGTGTGTTATACGAAATAAATAAATAAATAAAATTAAAATAATATTTATTTTAAAATAAAATATCGTATACAAGTTATTGTATATTAAATTTGATTATTTGTTTTTTCATTTTTTTTATTTTTGATGAATTGACTACATGTATTATTTATGTTAATCTTTAATCTCGATAATTAGATTTAATTAAAAGATAAAGATAGAAAAATCTAATATAAAACTCGATTTGAAATATTAAAATTAAAAAAATCACTTGTGTGTATTAATTATTATATGAGAACAACAAAATAATTACCGTGTTGTGAAATAAAGATCATATAATATCCTGATAGAAAATATTATTTCTAATTATTTGATGACGATTTCATATAGGAGTATAAAATTTTAAGGATTTTTCATATTTTTTTGTGCAATATTTTGTATCTATGGTGATTATATTTTTTTCATTTGATCCAAATATTTTATGTTAAATTTGAAATATTAGAATTTATATTTAATTATGGTGATGATGGGATGAGAATATACGGTGGATGATGGGAGAAGAAATCGGGATGTTATTTTTTATTTTAATTGGTTAAGATATATGTTACATTAGATTTTATTTAATTATTTTTTTAACTAATATTATTTTTAATGACAGTAATGCCCCGTCATCTTCATATTGCCATACTTTTATGTCGTTTGTTATCTTAAAAAAGATTAGATAATACGATATATATTTGATTGGATTAGATTTTATGTATATTTATTTAATATTAAACTATTAGAAAAATTAATTTGCAATAGATTTTTAAAATTTTTGTTTCTTCATTTTATAAATTTTTATTTAACATTAAAGTATAGAAAGATTATTTCATAAAAGATTTTTTAAGTTTTTGATTCTTTTATAAAATACTTATTTAATTTAAAATTGATAGCGTCTCGCGGTACGCAATGACATAACGTCGGAAGACTTTGATAATAGTATATATATTAGATTAGATAATTTTAATTTTAACATAAATATAATATTTTTTATTTTTTTATTTGATAATGAATTTATATTAATATAATCAAATTATCTCATCTTCTTTCTCCTTCCTCTCCCTTTCTTATTTTTTATTATGATAATGAATTTGTATTAATATAATAAAATTATCTCATCTTCTTTCTCCTTCCTCTCCCTCATTTTTTCTTTTAATATCACTTATACCTCACCGTCTCTAAAAAAATATTCTTTTTTATCAAATTTCATACAAATTCAACATACACATAAAATCTCGTATCGAATCAAGCTGTTGTAATTAAATTGGAACGGAATAGTCCTTCCTCTGTCCCAAAAGAATACAACACTTATTAAATTGGGACGTCGCAACTAAATCGCTACATTACTATGTTTAAAAAAAATTCTACAAAAATATCAAAATACCTCTAATTTTTATTTTATATCACATCAACTCATGTATTCTTTTAATATCACTTATACCCCATTGTCTCTAAAAAATATTCTTTTTTCATTAAATTTTATACAAATTCAACATATACATAAAATCTCATATCGAATCAAGCTGTTGTAATTAAATTAGAACGGAATAGTCCTTCCTCTGTCCCAAAAGAATACAACACTTATTAAATTGGGACGTCCCAACTAAATTGCTATATTACTATATTTTAAAAAAAAATCTACAAAAATATCAAAATATCCCTGATTTTTATTTTATATCACATCAACTCATCCCATCATTTTTTCTTTTTTTTTTCTCACTCCTTTCACTCATACAAATCAAAAGATAAAATGATCTTTATAATAAAAACCAATACACATATAAATTATCCTATCAAATTAATAAGTTATAATTCTTTTGAAATAAAAATAATATTTTTTGTACTTTTTATTGGATAAAGTGTGTCGAGTACGCTCTGTGTGGAAATCTTCTGTTGGAATGGACTGCTAGTACTCGGAAGATGCAAATTTAGTACGGTGGCTGAATATCTCTGCCATTGACATCTATATATATTCTAAATTTAGAAAGTTATCCGTGATATATCATGATATATTATCTTATTAGATGTTATCATATATTATTTTATATTAATATTTATATATCAATTAATTTAATTATTATTGAAGGATTTAATCATAATTTCATTTTCAATATATTTAATAATAAGCATTAGTATATATGGAAAAAAACTTTTAATATTTTCTCTTTTGTAGCTTACAGCCATCCCATGGGATGCTATGGTATGTCATAATATATCATCCTATATTAATATCTATATATCAATCAATTTAATTATTATTGAAGGGTTCAATCGTAATTTCACTTTCAATATATTTAATAGTCAACATTAACAACCAATATATAATTCAGAATATCATCCCATAATATGTCATCTCATGAGAAGTCATGGTATACCATCATATATTAATATGATTGATCATTGAGGAGTTCAATATTAATATCATTTTTTTCAATATATTTGATAATCAACACTAATAATTATAAAAAAAACTTTTCATATTTCTTCTTTTGTAGTAGTTCGTAGATATTATTAACCCGTTACATATGACATGGTAAAACAATATGTGTGTAAATATTTTTATCGTTAGTGTAAATTATTGAGAAAAAAAAATGATACGTTTAAAAATATTTTACTACAAAAAACCAAGAGTTTTTGCCAAGATTTTTTTTATATCACATACTATAATAATTTGATTTGATTCATGATGTGATACAATTAATTTGATAACTGTAATCATTTTACTAAAAAATCAAAATAAATATCATAATAATTTCATACAGATTATATTATAGAATGGATATATATTCATATTGTTCACCAAAAGAAATTTTATGAAAATATTCGACAACATAATCAAACATAAATAAAATATCTAAATAATTTAGAAGTTATTTTGATAATATTTTTTATATATTTATATTGTTCTCTGCGGATGATTGACATTGGATGAAAGAGTGACAACTTTTCACCTTACAGAATTTAAAACTTCATTAAAAAAAGAAGAAAAAAAATCATTCACTTTTTTTTTTCTTCATATTTTTCGTCTATTTATTTTGTTTTATCAAGTCAATTCATGGATTTGGCCATCGATTAGATAGAAACTAAAGATGCAAAATTCATCCCGTGATTAAAAGTATCTTGATTCTTACGCAAAAACTTTTTACAACAAGATTAAAAGAAAAAATATCATGGATTATATATATTTCATGAATTTATTAAATATTCTCAATGAAATAAAAATAATTATTAAGAAATCTATAATGATATATACATAACCAACAAAATATTGACTACGTATCAAGATAAATAATCCTATAAATAACCAATTTATGAATAATTAATCATGTATATAAGATTAATATATTTTCTGCTCATTGCGCAGGTGACACACTAGTACGAATGAAATACTCCCTCCGTCCGAGTCAAATTGTAACAATTTGATCAGACACGATAATTTATGTATGTGTTGAATTAATAAGGAATGATAATTTTATCATTGTGAGTGTGTGAGATAAAGGAGTGAAGAGAAGAAGAAAGAAAAATGATAGTGGGTGAGTTGATGTTATATAAAGTTCGAATATTTTGATATTTTTATTTATATAAAGTTGTTAAATATGAAAATATTATAATTTGAATGAGACATATAAAAAAAATGTTAGAATTTGAATGAGGCAGATGAAATACTCCATATTTGATCATCGTTTGTTATGATTTGAGTCAAAATTCATATCAATAAATATATACTCATTTCGTTGCATTCAAATTGCAATACTTACTTTTTTTGGGATGTTTCATTCGCAACATTTTTATATTTAATAGTTTTTTCACACAAAAATATCAAAATATCCCTATTATATATCGCATCAATTCATCCATCATCATTTTTCTTTCTTCTTTTCCTCGTTACTTTATCTCACACTCATAAGGACAAAATTATCATTATTTATTAATTTAACCCACAAATAAATTATCGTGCGGAGTCAAACCGTTATAATTTGAATGAGACGAAGAAAATACATGGTTAATAATTTTCACGATATTTCATTAATATTTTGAACATTTCGAATAGAAGTATAAACTCTTATTACGATTAATGTTACCTAATAAATAGTATTTGATAAGGCAAGAGGGATCTCATTTTGAAAGACAAATAAATTTACTTTTTTTTTTCTTTTTTTAAAAATTATAGGTTTTGATCTATACGACCAATAAAATTATTTTGATTTGCTTGTCGTTATAAAAATTGACTAATAATAATCTTATTGGTTGTTGATGTAAAATCTTCATCTTTTTCGAGATCAACTTAGGATAGACCGAGACGAATAGCATAAAAAATTACAAAACACATGGATTCAATGCGATCACACATTTTATGATGATATGAATGATTCAAATGATTAAATTTCATTCAATTAAGATACTCTCATGTTCGTTATATGTTACGGAATCATCTGTGTGGTATATACCATATGGTATGGTCCATTGATGGAACCAAAGTGGCATCTATAAATAAACCCTATGCATTTGATGCCTTTGATTGACCCAAATACATTCTCCTTGCCTGCCAAACAATATAGCAGGCATCAAATCCACTCCCATCCCAGTTTCCACAAAATCATCAGCCTCTCATCAAAACTGAAACTCTATTCATATGACAATAGAAACTGACACTCCCCATTTCTTCTCATGAATATCACTGCACCAAAACCCTATTCATATATTCCATTCATCAATCTTCAAAACCCTAACTTTTTCTCCAAAACCCGCTTGGGGTCTTCAAATTGGAACAAAACCCATCTCAGAAATCCGAGAAAGTCATCATTTTGCTGCTCATGTAAAGATCCCATGGGCCCAATTCAGTTTCTGTATCCAATCTTGAAAAAGATTAGGCGTTTGGGTTCAAAGGGAAAAACTTTATACAGATGGGGTTCTATGAAAAATTATGATATTGGTGTTTGTGATGGTGATTGGTTGCAAAATGGAGGACTTGGGATGGCATTGTTGAGTGCTAGTTCGACTGCTAAGTGTAGGATTAGTCCCTTCGTTGCTACGTTGGCTGAAAACCCGACGTTTGTTTCGGGGCTTTTGGCATGGTTTATTGCTCAATCTATGAAAGTGGTGTTGAATTTCTTTGTGGAAAGGAAATGGGATTTGAAGATATTGTTTGCTTCTGGTGGTATGCCTTCGTCGCATTCGGCTCTGTGCACAGCATTGTCGACTTCTGTTGCGATTTGCCACGGAGTTGCTGATTCGTTGTTTCCGGTTTGTTTGGGGTTTAGTTTGATCGTAATGTATGATGCCGTTGGTGTCAGAAGGCATGCCGGTATGCAGGCCGAGGTAATGTTTGATACATGTTTTTGTTGTATTTGATGAACCATCTTCGTGTTTGTTTGTTTGTTTGTTTGTTTGTTTGTTCATGATGTAGTAGTATTTGTTGGTAGAAGTATTAAGTTCCTCTAGTTTCTGGAATTCAAACATGGAGGGTAGAATTGCAATGGTAGTATGGTACTCTAGTTTTGATAGCTTAAAATTCGAGGGCGATCATAAATACAACTCTCTTCTAGTTGTGACACTGGTGATGGGAGGATTCCTGAACTTGGTTTAACTATTGTCAGGTGGATGCTATTCTACCTGTTTATGCTATGTTTGTTTGGAAAATGCTAGAATCAGGTCTCGTCTAACCAAATTGCCAGTCTAAGATGATTTTAATTGTGACTCCCATTAGTAGTGACACGGGTGCTGGAGAGATTCCTGAACTTGATTTCTGAAACTATTATTGGTGGATGCTTTTCAGCCGATTTATAGGCTAAGTTTGTCTCAGGCAGTATTGACTTTTTGTCTCTAAGTTTCCTGGTGCAAGAGCTTCTGCTTTCTTTGTTGTACCGATACTAGGCACACTGTTTTATGCATAAAATTATGTAGGTTTTTCTTTAAAAATCAGTTGGTGGCATGTTGTTCCCAGATGGTTATTCCTCACAACAAAACCCTTGTTCTGGGGGCTATTCAAGCTACTGTCGAATGGTTGTTGTGCCCATCGTATCATTTTTCAATTAGTCTTGGAGTTAACCCCTTAGTTGAGAGTCTGTCCCTACTGGATTCTCCAATGTTATCTCCCTCCTAATCCTTGCAGACGCTGTTCATTTGAACAGACTTCTCTTCATCTCTCTGGTTACATGAGTCCAGCAGTACTCACTGCTTAGATTAGAGCACAAAATATTGGTTTCAGTCGGGTGTTAAAAAATTGCAGAGTTTCGAGCATCTGAACAGATGCTTTATAGAGATTTATGAAATGATAACCTACTATAATCATGGCTGTGCTGATAGTTTGAGACAATCAATGCGGTATGAAAATTTGGAAAGCGACCTCTGAACCTGGAGGGTCAGGCTTGGTCTATTAGTTGGACACTTTAAGGTCGGTTGGATTATGGATTCTGTTCCGATAGGAGGCAGTCTTTCTTTCTGTATGTTAAGACTAACGTAGAAAATTATGCCCTGCATGAAGTTTATTTTTATGCTGTCAAAGATGCCAACGCTTTGCTTCAGCATAGACTTCTTATTTGACTGCTCCAGAGGTTGACTAGATGTGAAGTCCGCGGAGTTGCCTGCTTTAAAATTGTGTTGAACTTGTCTTTTTATGCTTCCTTGAAAGCATCTCTAGCGCCTTAACACGAGTTCATATTCGTTGATTTAGCTTTAGTTCATAATTCTTGTCCTCTTTACAGTGGGTTTGGGTTTATGGTACCTAGGTCGCTTGTTTTATTCAAACATATAACATTAGTGTTGCTTCATTACTCGGTTTGCAGGTTCTCAACAAGATCATACAAGATTTATTTCAAGGCCATCCAATGAGTGAAAGGAAGCTTAAGGAACTACTTGGACACACTCCTTCACAGGTTTCCGCTGGCGCTGTGCTTGGAATCCTCGTCGCTTATTTCTGTTGTCAAGGCAACTTGGTTGCTGCCTAATATCCTTCATTAGGAAATATAATCTGTTCCATGAAATAAATACTAACAGTCGTCCCATGAATTGAGCTTCTTCAGGGGTTGCTATTGGCTCATGGATTCATTGGCTTACAATCATGAGCTCAGTAGAATGTTGAGTGATTTATGTGTGAATATGAGTGCCGAGACACCAGATAAATGCGGAGTATTATTGTTAATGGGAAGTATTATTGTCAATGGCAAGTATTATCCGATCCTTTTACTGCGTATATTTCAAATAATTCATATATATTAAATATCACGCCTGATATGATTTACATTATTCGACTCAAAGAGGATCTTTTGTTCCATCAAACAATACTGTGTAAGACGACATTTGATCCTTTTATTATCTTTGATAATATTTCATCACCTTAGAGTAGTGAATAATTTCCTATGTAGGATGATTTAGACTGTAGTTGGTAACACAGCTCAAAATTGTGAAAATGGAGTAGTAACAGAAATGAAAAACCAAAAATCAAAATCAAAATAATTAAAGTGATTTTGTGTGAAGAAAATATTGAATGTTACACTCTAAATAAAGAAATAGAAACCTAAAACCTTTTTTTTTTTTTTTTGAAATCAGATTTTGTTTCATTGATTTTAAAAATAGAAATCAGTAACAATCAAGTCTGTTTCATCGTTGAAATGAAAATGAAAAGAAGAAGAAGAACAAAATTGTTATTAAACACATCCTTTATCAGTTATGTACTAACTTCGTTCCATAATATAAACAACATTTGTTTATTTATATCGTTTTAAAATATATAACAATATATTATATTTAGTAATTTTTTTACATAAAATCACAAAAAAAAATCATTATTTGTTACGATATATTCACTATCTCCTCTTATAATTATTATAGTGATCCCTATTATCATTCAATAAATATTATTTCTTCATTTAATTTTATTAAAATTTAACACATACATAAATCTATATATCGGATCAATATATTGTTTATGTTTTGAAACAAGGGAGTACATGATTGCATCATCACATTTGACGAGTTTTTTCTCACTCCCTAATTCATTTTAAATATGCAGTACAAAAAAAATGTTAAGTATTTTCTCCCAGATTGCATATGATCTTTCATTAAAAAGAAGAAACAAAAAGTTACCAAAAAAAACAAAAAAAACAATACTGTCAAAAATTGGTGAAAAGTCTGTTATGTAGAAATCAACGGGTAGATAATTGATAATTGTCGGCATGCTCAATTCGTGCTCCTCAAAAACCAGAGTCAAAACCGCATGACCAAAACCGACACAATTCAAAATGTTACCCACATAATGTGAATTGTTGCTTAGAAATGCTGCATTGCATTGCCAGTTGCCCTTGTCGAGAATTGCAGCCTTGCAGGGGTTAGGGTTTCGTCCGATGAAGAACGTTGGCAGTCGGCATTGTTTTAGCACCTCCTGAGTTCGATTTGAAGTTGGAGCAACTAGCAAGCAGCCATGATCCTGTATGTTTTCTTCTCTGTGTTTCATCTTTTTAGATTTTAAACCTCAAATCTTGGTGTTGTATCAATGAAAATTGGTTGAGGATTCTTACAATGAAATCTATACTAATTCAACTCAAGTTCTTTTTACTTTATTAAGTACAATTGTTAGCACTTCATAAAAATTCAGTTTTTAAATTGATACTAATAATATTTGTTGATTCAAAATGGGAAAATAGCACTTAAAGATCCTGAAGTTTCAGATTTTGGTATAAAGCCTTTCAACTTTGAAAATGGGCACATGTACTCCTAAAGGGGGTTTCTTTGTCCCAAAAAAAGAAAAAAAAAGAGTATGGTTTCAGGAAGATCATGTGACAAAAATCAAAGTTTTCTTAAAATTTAGGGGAAGGTTAAGTGACCATCTTTATAGTTCAGGTATAAAGTGCAACTGGATAACCGGGTGATAGTTGAGGAAGGTTAAATTCTATTTTTCCATTCAAAATCGAGAAAACAACAGTAAAATAAAGGGCAAATTGGGCCAAGGTATTCGTTGCAGTTTTCATTTAAGTTTTAGTATCCGTGAATGGTAGTCTGTAGTCATGACTCTATTACATTGTAGATCGTGTGTGTGCATGTTAGTTTCACACATATGAAGTGAAATGAACAAAATGGGTACCTGAATGTGAGTGAAACTCGGATCAAGTATTTGAGTATGGTTTGCCTTAAAATGAAATACTTCAAACTATATATATTAAAAAAAAAAAAGCAATTGTTGTGGATATTGATCCATTATCATGGATTTCAAGATTTTGCAGCATGATCTTTTCCCAAGATCTTTTTATGATCGTCTTATGTGGTTTCAGAAATTTTCATCTAACGGACAGGAAAATGCTGTTTTGACCGAATATTTAGCCAATATTTTCTCTTGTGTGTCTTTCTCAATAGGAGTATATAAATAGTTAAATGTTAGATCAGTATCAACCAGGCAAGAACAAAAAGTAAAAATGAAGATCTCTCTACTCATGGGAGTTGCTTTCTACTCTTGCTTATATGTTGGCACTAGCTTGATCAATGTACCAACAGACGAGGATGAGAGGAAGGCATGATTGCCATATATATGTGCATGATGTAATTTCAAACTGAACTTACTAGCGAGCAGCGACGCTTTTGTATGTGATCAATCACATTTGGGCTGATCAGTACATGGAAAGCAATGGGATTGTAAAGTTTGATGACTATAGAAAGATCCTTTTTGTGTTTTGGTG
>JAOVYX010017242.1:0-22670 GCA_035668315.1 Drosera spatulata
CCACCCCCTCCCTAGCTTAATCAACAATCAACAACAAAAACAACCTATCGTCTCATCACTCACTCACCCATTCATTCTCTCCACTTCCCACCCCCCACAGGGCCCACAAAACACGACGCCGTTCCATTTCTCTCCCCATCACGCACCATCTCAATCCCAAAACTCCACTTCTTAATTTCTCCTCCATATAAATTCACTCCCTCTCTTATTTTTCCCAAAAATTCTGCTCAACCCAAATATTCCCGATCAAATAAACACATCGATCGATAATCCATCGATTAGCGAAATTGCGTCGATGTCGATGGAGAGAGAGTCGGGTCAAATCCGACGTCTGATTACTCACCTAATCACCCCGAAAGCCTCATCTCAACCACACTAATCACAATCATCACCAGTAATCATCCAGTATCGAGTATCGAGCGTGGAGTATCGTATCGTGTTTCGTTTATCTCACCAAACACACCAAACACAAACAGGATATCCTTGTAACTTTTCTTTTCGTCATCGTCTGATCGAATGGAATCGTCGGCGATTCCCGATTCCGTGACGGTCTCCGAATCGAGCGATGCGAGGGAGAGTAGGCGAAGGAAGAGGAAGAGTCAATCATCGAAATCGACGACTCGAAACCCTAAAAGCACCGGCGATGGCGGCGGGGTCGTCATCGGAGAGCGATTCTCGTGGAAATCGGAGAAGACAGAGAAGGTATACTCATCGAGACTGCTGCGAGCGCTACGACAAGTGCGTCTGAATCCGCCAGCGAGTTCATCGGCTCCGCGGAGAGGACGAGCGGTGCGGGAGGCGGCGGACAGGGCGTTGGCGGTGTCGGGGAGGGGACGGACGAGATGGAGCCGCGCGATCCTCGCGAGCCGACTCAGGCTCAAATTCATGAGAAAGAAACGAAAGCGAAACATCGCCGAGACCTCATCGGCGACCCATTCGGAGTCTTCGAGGAAGAGGAAGGGAGCGGTAGCGATGAGGATGAAGGGGAAGATGCCGGCGGTGCAGTGGAAAGCGAGGTTTCTAGGGAGATTGGTGCCGGGGTGTAGGAAGGAGCCGTTGCCGGTGATATTGGAGGAAGCGGGGGATTACATCGAGGCGTTGGAGATGCAGATCAGAGCCATGACTGCGCTCACTGAGCTGCTGTCGAGATCGGGGACGATCTCGGAGGCTGGTTCGAGTAGCAATGGCGGCGGCGGCGGCGGCGATGATCGGGGTGGCTCGCCGCGAGCTGAGTAAATATCTTTTTTGTTGTCGTTGATAGTTTGAATTGTTTGTTGTCGATGTTGAACATGTTGTTATGATCGTTGTTTATGGATCGATCGTCATTGTTTTTCATGTTAGATGGATGGTGCATTGTGTTCTCGGGTTCGTTGTATATTATTCACTTGTTGATTAAGGGATCAAGCGTTCGACGTACTGGTCGAACTGAGGTTCTAATGGAAAATCATGTTCGCAATCATCGTTTTTATGCTTGATTAGTCTCGTGGATTGATGAGCTGAGTCATCATGATAACTTCAGGGAACTGTTATTCTCGGTGGAACATAGACGATCTTTACTGGGGTTCTGTCCATGGTAGTGACCATCGTCTCATCACCACCAAACTCTTTCGGAAGACATCCCCATCCGCCTATTGTGGACGTCTAGTACTATCAAATCTTTTGTCTAATATAGAAAATATAAAGCTTTAATCATACGTTTGAATTTACGTTAGAATTGGTTTCTCTATATGATTATGATTGAATATGATATTAAGATCATGAATTCGAATCATGCATTTCTCGTTGATCTATCGCAAGGTTTTCATTACAGTCAGTTCCTCAACATTACATGCATTCCATTCTGTCACTTACCCTGAAAGCCGTTTCCTATGGTTACGCTAAACCCATGTGTACTGCATCTCTATGCCCTCCTTGTTTCTAAAGTTCAGTTTCTGTTATGGTCCGATGAGATGCTGTGAGTTTTGGGGTGGTAACCCCACATCTACGAGGGTGAGTGAGTGGGCAATTAACCCCACCATGCATCATGGCCGAGGAACATGGCTGGCACCTCCCTGGAAAATCTGATATGTTCTGTCCCAGTATTATGAGGAGAATAATGCAAGACACGGGCGTCCACATGCTCACCAACATTGTTCTGTTCGCTCATGGGCCGTTACTGTTTCTATGTTCCTCCCCATCATTTTATATGTTTACACCACACGACAAATTCAGCACGTATGGTTATTTTCGTCATGGACAACAAGAGATATACATTGTTTTATCTTTGTTTGTTGGGTTAGAAAATCGCAAGGATCCCTGAACAGTCCTCCGCGGGATTAGTGGACGCAATCAAGTTTCATCCCGGATTAACTTTCTTTTTCCGAAAACGGCCTATCTTCAAAGTTCCCTAAAGTGGGCACATGGCGAGGTTAGATTTTGTCATGTTAGACAGAGTGGGTTGATTCACTCTTCGTCACAGCAATCCCCGAAATGAAGAGAGGTCGCAATCAGCAGGCTTTTCTTTTTCCCTTTTTTCCTTTTTTCTTGGGCAGGGCTGACACGTGCTGCTTGTCCTCCTCCAAACCCATAAGTGCCCCAGAAATTTATATCTCCACTTTTGTGAACCTAACGTGCTCTGTTTCTGCTGCTGCTGCTTTGGGCACACTGGCAAGGGAGATCTAATGAGGATAGTAATGGTGAACCGGCAACTGGGGTATATGACAGCCCAGCGCTCAGCGGGGTGCTCTGTTTTTTTGCTTTGCTTGTGTTCGTGGTATTCCACGAACAACCAAGAGCAAACTGGTTCAGATTATCGGAGCATCGTCGCTGTGATATGTAGGGATTCATATCTCGATCTAAAAACCTAAACCATTTATTTTCGAAAAATATTTCAAACACAATTATTCACATATCATGAATCTTCATCTTACATTTTATTTTGTAATTTCGAATTCTCGGAAGGTTTCTTGTAAAATGAATTCGTGATGGGCTATCCTGATGCAGTTGAAGTACTTTAGAGCACAGAAGTAAAAAGCTAGTTAAACAGTGAATTGGATACTTTGGTGGGGGTGACGGTGGCGACGAGCACAGTGGAGTGAATGTTTTCTGTGACCAAGCATCATTTGAGGACCACGACAGGCTGTGGGCCGGCGAAACGATCCATCTCACAGGTCAAACAGTTAGACCAAGGCAAGGGTCGATGTCCATATGTGGAAATCTTGTGATAACTCTCTATTGGAGGATCCGTTTATATGGAGTACTCCCTATCAACAACAATTTCATCCTTAATTTTGCACACTACAAGGAACCTGTTGTTTACTGACGGAAAAAAGTCATCCGAAAAACAATTTATCCCGTTTAGTAAAATGTACGTACTGTATATAAGTTGGGTCGTCGGAATAAATTGATAGTTTTGGTATTTATGATCTCTCGATATATTACACTTGGATGCTGCTTGAAACTAGATGTCCAGGACTGTTCATCTTAGCCGGACTCTTGCCTTCCCGGCATCTCAGCCACAGACTCTTCACAATCCTCTTTTAAAATATACGTAAGTGTTTATTGACATATGTCAAATCTGTCTTATTTATCGAACGATGCAAACTTATCAAGTTTCGGATAATCCTTTTCTAATATGTCAATTGTTATTGGTCTGCAAACAATTCCTCCGAAGAATTTAGATATATTTCTCCTCTAACACCATTCATGTAGCTCCTTGGGCACATTAGTTCAATCCTAAGGAAACATCAAATGCTAACCTTGTTTTAGAATTATGAACTCCTACAATTTAGTTGAGTAAATATGAGTTTCACAACCATCATGAGAATAGGTACCTTCATCACTTCATCAATGGTAGCAATTCAAAGGAAAGAAGGTGCAGCGGCATGGCTAGACCAAGATTAGGAAACAACTCTTATCTTATTTTATTTTTATGAGATAATAGAACTTGAATACTTGATTTTCTTGTGAGCAGCTTCTTTTTACTTTTCAAATTGAGCTTCTCCCGTTTAATGGGTAAGATCTTCTGTCAATGAAAAATTGCTTCAGTCTGATCTTAGATCGAATTGATTAGACAAATCGAAATCATACGAGGAAAAAGAAATGAAAATCAATGCTTTCCCTATCGACTCGATCAAAAAGGAGTATCCATAAATCTTCTTACCTATGAGCTCTACTCTCAATAAGAATGCTAGTTCTTACGTTTCGATACCATAACTTAAACCAGGTTCACTTTGATCAATATCTATCATTCAATGGGCATAGTGACCATGAGTTATGAGATCGATACCTAGCTTACATTTTCTCACTATATATATCTTGTTATCTTCTTGCATATGATTTAAGACATATCATCATGCTATAGCAAGCTCCTAGTAGTGAGCACTTTCTAGGAGGCAATGAGAGGACGTGCCAGCAACAAATCAGCCTCTCGCACTCTTCCTCTCCATTTCCCCTCTTTTTTTGGGCTTGAATGCATATGATGATAGGGGTCTACTTCACCATGTGCATGCAACAAAAGGCAAACCAAGAAAAAGAAAAGAAACATCACACTTATGCACTTATCAAAGGCAAAGATATAAAAAAATAGTACTCCCTCGTTCCAGAATAGATACATCATTTTGATATAATACGTATTTCGATATAAAATTTGGTACGTGTAAAACGATGATCAAATATAATTTTTTATGAATTTATCGTTAAACATTAATGGTTATGCAAATTACGTATTTTAATCTATTATATGTTGCACGACGATCAGACATAATTTGATATGAAAACGAGATTTATATTCATGTGTATAAAATAATATAAAATATATATATATCGCATTGTGGGACGAAAAAAGTAAAAAAACAACCTATAAAATCAATTTTATCAGAAACCCAAACCGATGATACAAGATTCATAAACGTAGATGTAATACAATTTCTTACACGAAACCGATTATGTTTGAAGAGTGCACTGATCCACCTACATCCAAGTGCTAAATAAATGTCACATGTCAAGTGCTAAAATGAGAGAAATATGGACATGATTTCAACTCATGACTGCATCGTCACAGTAGGAGAGTGAGATGTCCGGAGTCTATGGAATTTTTTTTCTTAATTAGGTTTTTTTTCCAAAGTAAATTTCCAAAATAGAATCGCAAACAAATTAATTCTAAATTAGGTTTTTTTTCAAATTTTAGTGAGAAAAGACACCCTGCGTGATTCCCATGAGAAGACGCAGGGTGCCTTTATCATTATAAAAGACGCAGGGTGCCTTTGGTTACATATACAACGCCCCCTTTTTTTTTTTGTTGCAAAACTTAGTGAATTAAAGACGAAGGGTGTTTTTGGACACAATAAAGACGCATGGCTTCTTCTAATGGGAATCGCGTAGGCCGTCTTCTCCCACTAAAATTTGAGAAAAGGTTTAGTTTGAGAATTAATTTGTTTGTGATCCTATTTTGAGAATTTTCTTTGTAAAAAGACCTAATTAAAAAAAAACCCGAATCTATCCGAACCATAATATTTCAACAAAAGAAATTGTTTCATGATGTTTGGATCAAAAGTGTCAAATCTTGATCATCTGCTATGGTAGGTTGTGTATCATTAAGCCAACGTCTCCCAATGCATTTACAAAAATATACTTCCTTCGTCTCATTCAAATTACAACGGTTTGATCCGACACGATAATTTATATGTATGTTGAATTAATAAGAAATGATAATTTTGTTCTTGTGAGTGTGTGAGATAAAAGAGTAAGAAAAAGAAGAAATAGAAATAGTGATGGATGAGTTGATGTGATATAAAATAAGGATAGTTTGATATTATTATATAAAAAAATTGATAAATAAAAAAATATTATAATTTAAATGAGACGGAGGGAGTATATATTACGGGAAAAAGAGAACTACAGTTACCACGATCTAATGATTATAATAATCATTCAATTAGTTTTTGAATTTTATGATTAAATCTGATATATCATGTGTTTTTAATTAATTACAATCAATTTACTATAATTATTACAACCACATCAAACCCATTATATTATATATAAGTTTGTTATGTGTGTTAGCATGCATGAAACCACCTATATAAAGTTTTCCTGATTCAAACCCACTTCGATCACATGGAGGGGCCATGGACTTTGTCTGTGCATGATTCTCATGAAATAAAGAAGAGACCAAAAGCCAAGGGAATCAATCACGTATATATATACATATCAAAATTTTCAAATGCATGCAATCACTTTATAATTGTCCTCAAGCATAGACGGGCAAAAAAATCATCAGGGCGTATAATATGTTACGTGGCGTATATATACATATGTTCTTTTGGAAAACAAGACTATCTTGATTCAATCAGTTTGAATTATAAGGTATAGTAGATTGATCTCCACATGCGTTTGATGTATGATACGTCACAAATTCTTCACTATCTGTATCTCGTTGTATAATCACACACCACGTAACAATTGAGACATGGACAAGGATTGGTTCAAAGTCAAATATTGCGACTCGTCGTAAAACACATATATATGACATCAATGCCATAACCGGATGAAAACAGTCGCAACCCATTCTCACGACTTATATTAATCATTACGGTAATACTCCAATATCGAGGTAAAGTGAAATGATTTGATGTTATTATCTATTTTAACAAAGTGTATCGTTTCGATACTTCATCTGTCCTTATTATAAAAAAGATTATCCTCTAAAGTTACCGTAGACGTTAATTCCATCGCGTTAGATATATCTTGGGCAATGTCCCTTGTCAGCTCATGTCAAACGTTACTTAATAACTTCGCTCCAATTTTTCTTCAGTCTTCTTCTACCCCGCCTACTTCCCGTCAACTCAGAGTGCTTCAATCCACTAGATATTGGGCCTCACAGGGCCAGGCCCACTCCCACTCTTACCGGGCCTGATCTACTCATTTCTTATTGGGCCTTCACCATTCCCTCCCCTCGCCCCAAAACGACACCGTTTTCCTCAGTCCTCTCCTCTTCGACCTTTTCGCTCCCCCACTCTGCTCTCTTCACCAACAATGTCGACGGCGGCGGCGGAGGAGACCGCAACGTCGTCATCGTCTCCGATGGCGATTGAGCGGAGAGGGATTCCAGCGGCGGCGTTCGTCGAGGATGTGCAAACTTACCTTAATCAGTCCGGACTCGACGTCAACTCCGCCCTCGCTTTTCTCCAAGAGAGGTCGTGTCTCGTTTCTCTTTGATGCTTTTAGGTTTTTATAGGTCGAGATTGAAGATATTGTTTAGCTGTGCTCTGTGTGTGAGTAGTGTTGGGTGAAGAGTGGTGAGATTTGAGAATTGTGTTGAACGGATGTGATTTGGTGTTCGATGAGCGGATTAGGTTGAGATTTTGGGGGAAAAGGTTTGTGGCGTGGTCGTGTTTCGAAATATGATGAAATTGAGTCGGTTCGGTTTCTTCTGGAGTATTACAAATTGATTCTTTCTTGATAGTTAGTATCTTGCATTTTTGACCTATTGATATGATACAGACGTGAAGAATGTTTTGGTCGTAGGTTCAATCCTTTTGCAAGGGCATAACGTGTTATCCGTCCTTGAAGTGGTTTGATTTCGTGAGTGTTGTTGAAGAGAACTGATTTTAGTATCTTCGATTGTCTAGAGTTTGGAGAATGGACATTAAGTTTGGGATTGAATAACTGATTGTTATGAAGCTAAAGATGACTAGCTGATTGTAGTTGTTGTTCTAGCAAAAGGTTAAAGTGGGATCTTTCACTCAGAGGCTGAAATTTACTCAAGACAAGGTCTTTAGACTAATGTGACTGTTCTGCTCTGGAATTTGAAGGTTATGTTGTGGTACAAGGCTCGCCATTTATTTTATGCAGTGGACAATGACTGTCATTCTATATTAGAGCATGACATTGTCCTGGATAGGAGTAAGACTTTCTAATTCTCTTATGTCTTAAATATGCATGGGTGGAACTGTTTTTACTCCTGCAAGTTTTAATTCTCGTAACCCCTGTAGAATTATAATTTAGCATCGGTGAGTTCTTTCTGAGATTAAGGTTATAGAGAGGAACATGTTAGGTTTATTATATATCCTTGTATGGGAGCGGTGAGATGAATGGGAAAAGAAAAAAGAAGAAGAAAAAATTAGAAGATCCTCATTTAAGATATCAAATTGTAGTAAATAGTTGTGTGCTCTGATGAAATGTGGAAGATTTTATATAGGACCATTGTAATATCCTTGCGTTAGGCCGTTAGGGCATTCACTTGAGGGGGAGTGTACTATACAAATGTTATCGTGGTCTTATCATGAGGTAATGCTTTTCTCTGTTGTTGTTTACTCAACAAGTAGTATCAGTATTATTACAATGTTATCTTGGTCTTATACCATGCAGTAAAGCTTTTTCTGTTGTTGGTTACTCAACAAGTTGTATAAGTATTCTCACACAAATTATTTGCAAATTATGATTTTTTCCCCCTGATATTCTACGGTATTGTCTCTATCATGGCTGTCAGGCTTCAACAATACAAGTTGGTGGAGATGAAACTTCTCGCCCAACAAAGAGATCTCCAGGTGCTACATCTGCCTATGCCCAATAATTTTTGCTTCTATGTAAACTGATGGTGCCATATGTCTTTCTGATGTATGTCCGTGCGGGTTGGATTTTTATCCTGTATGGGTTTGGGAGTTATGCTTTGGCCCTTTTGTTTGTTGATTTCAATGTATTAGCAACACTTGAAGTTTTACCTTTGCCAACACTCTTTGTGCCTGACTTCTTTTGGCCTTTTTTATCTTTCAGGGAAAGATCCCTGATATTGAGAAATGTTTGGACATAGTTTCTACCCTACAAGCAAGAAAGGATACCGGCGAGGTTTGTTCATACAATTCTATGACTTACTCTTTTCCTTCTTTTGAATAATTATATCACTTCCTTAATTGAGTGGTACTGGTACATATTTAGTAGTAATGTCCTCTTTCCTGTTCCACGATTGCTTGATAACCTCTGCATTGCTTCTTTAACTAAAGATACTCAAAAGTCAAAAGTTCTTGATCTCAATGTTAAGATGATTGAACTCCATGTAAAAAGGGTGATGAGAATGATTTCTGCTTTCCTTCCCCAATTTCTTCATCTGGAAGTTCAACTTTTATCATCTATCCCAACAATAACAAGTAAAAATAAACAATTAAGCATTTATCCCGTTCCCACCGAGTGGGATACATAGAACCATAAATAGTGATGAGATTCATAATATGTCATATCTTTGCTTTAATGTTTCAGTCATGTTTCCTCTTAATGAACTTCTTCCCGATTAGTTTCACCAGGCCCTGATACTGCTTATCTTCTTATTTCTCTTTTTAACATGTTCACATCATCTGAACTGTGATTCTCTCATTGCTACCTTCCCAATCGTTCTAATGTATTGTACCATCGCACGTCTTATAGTGAGCAGGTGGTTGTCCTTTAGAATTGGATTATATGCTTGGATAATTGTCCAGTATGACCGCTATTCATTTCTGAAGCCTTATAATTGTCCATGGGTGATACACTGAGTCACTGATTAAACTGCTGTCTTTGTTTAGCATCTAGGCAAGATGCTTAACTATCTCCTTGAGATACAGTTTCAGTTCCCAAAGTAGTACATTCCCATGATTTTCTCCAACAATTGGCGTAGGCACTCCCCATAATTCCATGACTATGTTTCTGTTCCCTTGTCATCGGCAGTATTGTTGATTTTCGCTTTGGATCGAATATCAATTTATAGGCACTAGTAGCCGATTTTGAGGTCTCAGAAGGCATATATTCACGGGCTCGCATTGAGGATACTGACTCAGTGTGCTTGTGGCTGGGGTCAAATGTCATGCTGGAGTATTCATGTGATGAGGTCCTTCAGTGATTTTTTGTTTTTTTACTTAACTTCCTTTTGCTTTTGCTAGCTCCCCCAACTATTAAACTGTTTGCTTCGTCGCAGGCCAGAGATCTTCTTCAGAAGAATTTAGAGAATGCTAGAGCGAGTCTAGATGTTTTGATAGCTGATCTCCAGTTTTTAAGAGATCAAGTAACTGTAACTCAGGTATGTTCTGTATGCTTTTTCAACAATTACATACTGGTGGCCACACATTCTTCGCAACAAGGTGTCTTATATAACTTTACAGTTTGTATGTCCGTTACCAAATAATGTTACGATTTTGGTATCATGCCTGATCTGTCTCTTTCTTATTTCCCAGTATGTGGTGTTATGCTTTTGGTATGATAACCAGAATGCTGTGTATGTATAAGGTTTTCCCTTACGAATCACGTTGCATTATATAATGTTCTTTTATGTGGAATGCACGGAGCGTTTTCAGCTATTGTTGAGTAGATGGATTTAGGAACTTCTCTGTCATCTTGCATGATGCTCTTTCGCCTTTCATTTTTCACCTTTGTTGACCAAAATCTTGAGGCAGCTAACTTTGTTTGGAATCTACATTCTATATGAAGCATTGACATCTGCAAACTATGTTCTCACAGGTTACAATTGCCCGGGTTTATAATTGGGATGTCCACCAGCGGAGAATAAGACAATCCCCAAGTGTGAGTAGAGACTCATGAGATTATAGCAGAACGTAATGGCAATATCTGTCATTGCGGATCCTCACAAGATTCAACTTTAGGTTAGATTTGCTATTGTATCTATCCCCATCGTTGGCTATTGTATGCTTTTTGTACTCTTAAGATTTTGGTTAGTCAGCGGCGTTGTAAAAGTTGTTGAATTGTGGGGTTAGGTTATTTGTGTTTGAGAGACATCGCAACGTAGGGAATTGTTTGGGTTGATTTCACCTTGAGAAAGTAACTCAAAACCCGTTTGTCTATTAGGCAATGATAATGTCATGGCCCACATGTACTGTATGCATGTCCGATCGATACGGATTTGAATTCAAGGACCAGAATCTGGCAATATGGATGCATCTTATATTTCAATCACCACGGGGCACATGCTCATTCGGATTAACATATCTCCTTCACAACTGGTATTTTGCATACAGGAAGAGAACATCTACTTGGTTTACATAAACCGCGTGACATGAGGCTGCAGCTGAAGGACCTCAACGCCCAAAATATTGACCATATCTGAAGCTTGTACTGATAGATTCAACAATACTACCATATCCTATATCGAGTACATGCAATTCCAGGCTTTGCAGTCCTATTTGTATGTTACTCAGATATGTCATTGATACAATGACTCTTGACACAAACAAGTTTTCACTTCAAAATCTGACATGGCTGGTCTGGTTGGAAAATGCGGTTGATGTGTAATGCACAGTTATACGCACTGATGGTCGACATAAAGAAAAAAAATAACTGCTTTGGATCAACTGCACATCAGACAGCAGCTCGAACCAAGAGCAGAAGAGGCCGACTATATAAACTGGACTCATGGGCAATAAAATAACTGCGTTGGATCTCTAGTTCCTTCTCTGGCCCATGTTTAGCAGTCTCAGCTATGCTCAAATTGACACCCAGATTCATGTCCCTGAAAAAGGGTATCATTGAGACAAATGTTGAAGCCATTGGGTAATTGATCTGACAACATTATAGAAACCAATACAAGTCCCCCCTCTGGAAAAAAAAAAACCAAACCAAAACAAAAGAGCAGAAGCCTGGTTATCAGCACAATGTATGTTAAAACTTGAGAATCAGATGGGAATGGGATTTAATCATCTGCCATGTCTAGCAAGAACGGGTCACTACAAGCTCGATTCCAAACCACTTGCCCTTTTTAAAAATTCTCTTCAAGGTGACTTTCGCGTCTGGAAAATATCACAATATGCCTGAAGCCTACGACCGAAATGAGCTACCATCAGTATGGTTGCTCAATTGCTCAAACAAGTTGGTGCCACGAACGTGACTAAATGCTATCATTACTTTCTTCTTAAATTTTACATACATGTATTATGTTTCCATGCAAGGAGGAGTTTAACGCCACTGTAGAAGGGAGAGCACAAGTCCACTCTACATTTATGGTTCGGAAAGAGAGGAATGATAAAGAAAACACATATATCAAATCAAACAAAGCTTAATTCCATGAACTATTCCGAGCTTAAAAAGAAAAAGCTGTCCAAGGAGGTACGAGTACAGAAAATTAATACTACTTAGATACATCAGAGCTTGAAATTGAAAAAAAGGCTAGTAAAAGAGAAAAGGTCTCAACCTCCAGATTTGTTGTGCCACATCCATTCCGGATTTGCTGGAGGACCCTGCAATCAAGGATTTCAAAAATAAAAATAAAAAAATTAAGTGGATGAAATAAGAACTCATAGCGCTTGACAAGAAAAGATCAAGCAACCTACTTGCGGAAAGCGTCCAGGACCATTGACTGCATTAAGAACTGCAGGCGACTGATTATAATTCAGGTCCTGAAATAATACCGAAAAGGAGTCATATCTTAGAAAACTGTCAACATGACAAACATAATTCAGCGATCAAAGATGTCAAACTTCAGAAAACAGAAAGCGAAAGCAGGAGATAGAAAGAAAGCAAACAAGCACTCTACTGTCAATCAACAGAGCAGAACAAAGAGAAGCTGATTGACCGAGAATGCTCGATAGGCATATAGGAACAAACAAATGAAGTCGACTATACTTGAACGTGCATTACTTCAAATAACAGGACATTATTTTAAGACAACCAGCGTTAACCAGCGTCTCACTGAAACCTTAGCATCCAAACATCACTCTTTAGTGGTGGCAATTTGTTTGATGATGCTGACACCCAATCAAAATAGAGACATTGACAACTTTGCCACAAACTAAACTACCTCAATTCCACCAGCCATATATCAGAAGAACGCAGTGTTAAAAGATAAAACTTCTCAATGCCTAGACACAACATATAGCAGCCCACAAACAGGTTCTGGAATTATCGGGAAAAAAAATTCCTTAAGAGAATGCCATAAGGACTAGAGACCCTACATTGAACCCCAAAAAACGTGCTCAAGTTAAACGAAACTAACCTGGCCATTAGGTTTTCCTGCCGCACCAGAATTTTGATACTGGAAGGTTGAAGTAGTTAAGCACTTGGATACGGACAAACGTAAATTACAGTTGCTAGAAATCCTCTCTTAACGACAAAAGAAGGAACTTACAGATGAAGACATAGACGGATTCTGCGGCTGTTCAGGGTGGCGAAATTGTGTCTGCATATGGAACTGCTGAGGAATCTTCTCATTTGCGAAATTTTGCGGGCCGGATTGGCTTTGAGGTGGTTGCTGCGCTGTCATTTTTTGTTTCTGCTGCTCATATATTTTTAATTCCTCTGGCTTTTCCCACTAGAGACAATAATGAACGAGTGTAAATACCCATGGTAAACTCCCAAAGATGGTGGATAAAACTAATTCGATTGAGATAAAGATGCTAGGTGCTATGGGGCCTTACTTGCTGCAATGAGGTGCTAAGTCCCTTACCTTAATAAGTCGATAGGAAAGAAGGAAAGAAGTCCGATAATCTTAATATAGTAAAAGATGGAAAGACTAGCCCTATTAATGATATCTCCCTCGGAAAGTGAGCCAATCAGGAAGATCAGTTGAAGGCCTATCTCAGTCAAAAGCAAAGAGCATGCTGAAAATGAAGGTAATAAAACACTATCCTCACCATGCTTTGACCAGTGGAACTATTATGATAATACTTGAACCCATCAGGAGAAGTATGTTCTGTCCAACTACATTTGATTGCATATGTCTCCGATGGCCCTGTCGGAGCTACAGGGGCAGAGGGTGCTGATGAAGGCCCTGTTTGAGCTACAGGGGCAGAGGGTGCTGATGAAGTCACCTCTGTCGCTTGCATAACACCGGGACGACTCCCAGCTACCTGAGGTACAGAATAACCGAAAAGAAGCTGAAGCCATAGCTAGAATTTATAAATTTGATAGTGGCCAACTTGTACAAAATTAATGTAACAGGTATGTTTTGCAAGCATAAAGACATAAGGAACTCCAGAGCGGGCAGGATATCTTTCCTTGGAGGACAACAAACAAAACATAAAGTAACTGGAAAACAAGTGCACCCCAGAAACTAGAAAGGTCTACGCTCTTTATCACAAAGGTCCTATGCTACTGGGTATCCAATCTTAACAAAGATAAAGAGAGGTTTTTGAGATTGGTAACTTGGTAAGTATTAAGATACAAATTGTCTTTCCAAAATATTACTCATTATCTTAAGCTTCCTCTACAAGAATGCCTGCATGAACTCAAAATGACGTAAATGCATCAAACCGCCACATGCCAACCCCAAGCAAGCACCTCAACATAATAAATACAGGTTGCATGATTTAACTCGTGACATGAATGTCACATCCACACCAATATCAATCCAATAATAACCTCATGCCTTCCATAATCTTGATTCCCTAATATTATGCACCAAATACCACCAAACAATTAATAAAGAAAACAAACAAATAAACCTAACCCTGTTAGGGACTCTGAGTTCAATTCGTATGACAACATGCAGAGTGAGCATCAACATACACCATAAAAGCAGGAAGCTTTAGATCAACTATTGGGTTGTCAACTTAATTCCCCCACTAGAAGTGAGCCAACCTAACTATTTTATCGCTTGATATACTAATGACTTATAAGATACTTTGTCCTACTGCAACGAAGATAGGAAATAGAAATAGATACTTCTCCATGAGTTACCAGATAAAAGAGTGGAGGATAAATGCAAAGCCAGACAACACTATGATTGCTAAAAGACAGCATAAAGAAGCAAACAGCTCCAAGATAAGAAAAATGCCAAGAACTGGGAAAACGCTTAGGAAGAATTTCCACGACAGCAGAGTAAAGGAATTTATGCCTCATGTTGGTGATTGGTTAATGCCAAGCTTTCAGCTCATCGTTTTATCTTCTTTGGATCTGTATCTAGCATAGCGAACTGGTAATTGGACTAGAACTACATCACGTAACTGAATCAAGAACTAATACCAACTAAAGCAGGAATTGGGTGAAAGGCACACAAACTCCAATCACAGTAGCAAATGAAAATTGCTGACGATATCAACTTCAGAAAAGAAAACAGCAAGAACGAATACCTGATTTTGAGCTGCCTGAAAGTTTGGTGGCAAATGTTGATTGTGACTAGTTGGCTGCATCATGTGCCACTGTTGTTGAAGTTGAGAAAATGCTTGCTGCGATGATTGTAAAGTGGCCTGCAGAGATTGTTTCTGTTGCGTCAGCATCTCAGCCAACTGAGAAGATTGTTGCAACGGGAATTGCTGTGCAGCAGGTATCTGCTCAGTATTTGCCGCAGCAGGCAACTGCTGAGAACTCGGTGCAGCAAGCAATTGCTGAGAACTCGGCACAGCAGGCAACTGCTGAGAATTCACAGCAGCGGTACTAGCATTTGGTAGTGAGCTGACGACAGGAGGGAATTGTTGTGCTTGTGAGGCTGAAGCAGTCTGCTGGGGATAATGTTGTGAAGCAGGCAGTTGAGCTCCAAAACCGGGATGATACTGTGCGATCGATGTTTGGCCATTGGTGGGGTGGCCACCAGCATGAAGCGTTTGCAGCTGACCAGAACTCCTGGCAGATTCCTGAAAAGTGTGTGGCTGAGCATATCCTTGATTTCCTTGACCATGAGGCCGAAGTAGTGTCGATGGTGGGTAATGCTGAGGTGATGGAACTTGTTTTGCTAAGGATGGCAACGGCTGACCACCAGGAAGAGGGGTTGGAAAAGGTTGGCTGAAACCCTACAAGAAGATGCATAACGATAACAAATCAAGTCTTTGTCCCATCACATGGCATCACCTAAAAAAGTTAATATCAGCATCCAAAACAAATAGTTAAATACCTGTTGAGCGGTAGAAAATGAGGAAACTCCTGGCCCAGCAACTGAGTTACCAGCATGACCTCCAAAGGGACTCTGACCAGCCTGAAAAAGATCAACACCATGAGCAAATATCTAGCAATAGCGCTAGCCCCTCCTCACTCTATATACACTCACAAAGAGATACTCTCTCCGTCCTCTATATCTTGTAACGGTTTGGCCCGGATCGGTTTTTTATGTGTACGTTGAATTTGTTATATTTATGATTAATATATTGTGGTTTTTGATGATGGTGGTGAGTTTGATGTGAAAAGATGAAAGAGAATGAGGAAGAATGTAGTGGAGTGTAATAGGATACTGTAGTTATTTTAATATAAAATTATTTCCAAATAAAAAAATAAACTAAGTGTTGCAAGATTTGTTGGACGACCCAAACTAGCAAGTGTTGCAAAAATTATGGAACGAAGGCAGTACAAAAAGCTATAAAGCCAGAGAGAAAATGCAAATATTAGCACTCACAGCAGTTGAAGAGAACATAGGGTCGCCAGACTTTGAAGGTATTTGATTACCGAAGGTATGCGCCCCGAAATTGGCTGATGGCCCCTGGCGCTCCAGACTTTGAGATGTCTGCAACACCGCTGGTGGCCTCTGACTGCCCATTGGATCCACAGGATGGGGAGTTGGTGTAGGTCTGCAGAAAGTGGGCATTGAGGTAAAAGTTTAACAGAAGATTATCCCAGACGAGTGAGGGATATTTGAAAAGAGAAAAACAACACAACAATTTGTGGACCTTTCCTAAACATCAGGGGAGCGGAGCTTAATAAATTTTATTCCATAAATGAATAAATAAATAATCACGCAAAACAAGTGGACTCAAATAGCCTATCTTAGTCATCTTCCGCCAAGCATGTATACATAGATAATGACAAATACAAGTTTAACGCCATCAACCTCAAGTAGGTAAAAAAAGAAAAAAAGGAGCTGATGTTATATCACAAGCACACCTTGTTTCCCCAGGCCTAGGCCTCTTGGGTTCAGCAAAACGCACTATCAACGGCCGGTCAGAGCCCTAGCAGAAGACCAAAACTGATCATCAAGGAGCATTAGAGAAGTACCAAAAGAAAAAAAGAACCTTGCCAGATATTTCCAGCTTACCATCATAGTGAAGATTCCATTGAGCCCGTTGATAGCTGCCATTGCAGAATCCTTATTTGAATATTTGACAAACCCAGAACCTATACGAGGAGAACATTGGCTTAAAACATAATGTCCAAAAAAATTAACGAACAGATTAACAGCAGAGGGAAATAGCAGGGTCCAACAGGGAAATTGCAGAATCCTTGATTTGAAATTTTTTATTCGCTAATATAGCTTTTTTTAAACTTAGAAAATTGCAGTATCATATAAAGCAGAACAAACCTCGGTTATTTCGGTTCTCATCCCGCATGAGGTATACCTCCTCAACACGTCCATAGCGTACAAATATCTGCAGCAGATGTTTCCTAAGTTAGTTTCGTAGAGGCATGAGATTAAATAACACAACACTAGCACATGGATGGAAGTTTGGAACACACAAATACACTTAGCTGTTATACTCTGTAATACCTCTAAGACAGTTCTGACTATAAAACACGGATCAATAAAAATGCACACAACGAAATAGAAAGACAACTAATAACAAATAAAGATAGTTCTCTTCTGAAGAAAGTAAACACAAAGGAAAGCTGCAGACTTCAGTTCAGCAACTATATAAAATGAATAAAAACATAAGAGGCTAATAAACTGAAGTTTTGTTCACATACTTCTTCCACTTCCTTTTCCGTAGCTTGTCTATTCAGTGAGGCCACAAACAACTTGTACTCCGTTGTACTTGTTCCTACAATCAAAGGTAAGAATATTAAGGCAGACTGATGTAAAGGTTGAATATTTAAAACTTCATGCATTTCGAAACCAACTGAGGCATCCGAAAACAAAATAGCTCATAGCATGCACCAATAAATTGATTGAGAGGGTTAAACTAAAAAGAATCAAAGGGCAAGAATTTAAGAGTGATATGCTGCTTCTTAGCATCTTTTCCTTATGGGAAAAAAAGGACAGTTACTCATCATGCTCACATACTATAATATTTTAACTAGGAGTCCAAAGAGTGCACACACCGTTACCATGCCGTTCACGTTCACCATCAGCAAATCGCACTTGGATGGGGCCAACTCCCTGCAATGCCAAAGTTGAAAAGCAGTCCAGCAAAAGGAAAAACGAATTCAACATGCAAAGTAGCGAGATAACTAACCCCAGGTAAAGTATATTGGTTGTGCAAGCCTCTGATTGCCCTCTCTGCCTCTTCAGAACTGGCATACTTAATAAAACAGCATCCTGCATGAGGAAATAGTGATGTCCTGATTCACCGTTGCACTCCCCAAACGTGACGTTACAAATTTCAGAGATGACAAGTAATACCAATCTAAACCTAAAATTCACAAAAGAAACCAGGAGAAAACTAAAGTGTCGTCACGAAGACCCATCAAAGTCATCATACTAGCCACCGATGCCTAAAAGAACACCAAAAAACTAGTAATTGACTTGCCCCTCCATATGAGTCAATGAACATTCACATCTACTTCCTACACAAATCCACCTACTCGACTCTTTCTTCAAAATCCCTTGGTAATTGCTAAGATACTAACCACTCAGATACACTTGGATCAGAAACAAAGAGAAATCGAAGAAGAAAAAGACTTTGTGATGCAAGACGGATCATGGATCCTCTCTAGCTTTCAAACAAGCACCATAGAACAAATCAAAACAAAGAGCTCAAAGCACAATATGGAAGAAAGTGATATGGAGATCTTACTAGAGTAACCGACTTTGGAACTAAAGAGAGGGTACAGCTAATTACACCAGACAAAATCATCGTTCTACAGTTAAGAACTACTGGTAGTCATATCACATTCTAAACGGGTTTGTACAATTTAACTTTTGTTTTCATCCTAACTGAAACACTCAAGCAAATAAGAAAAGGTAATGTCTATTCGTGCAAGGCAGCTCCACATAGGAATCTGAAGGCTGGAAGCCTGGAACTCTACCGAAAAGCACTCATTGTCAATGCAGAGAAGAAATATAACACATTCTTGTTCAACAGGTCCACACTTAAATGAATTCTACAGGGAGTAAATCCAATCAAAACATCATGAGACAAAGCTCACGCCTGAACAAGAATCAAGAATTTTTCTGAATTCGAAACGAAACATACATAGTTAGCATCTGCAGGCATGTATGCACATTGGTTCATAAGGAAAAGAAATCCCCTCATCATTAATGTAAATAGATGCAGTAACCAAAGCTCAATCGGGTCAATCCCCTAATACAGAGCAATGATGCTCTCCTAACACATGACTGAGCAGGTACGGAATAAGTAAAAAGATTTCTACTTTAGACCAGTCGAGAAATAAATATGAATAACTAAATTTCTACTTTAGACCTGGCATCACCAACAAACATTCAACCATACAGCATTGCCAATATTCAGCAATACATTATTAGAGCTACTATGCGATAGCAAATAACTACAAGCAACATCCAGCAAGGATAAATCTCCACTCATGTGACACATTTTTTTCTTTCCAGAAATAGATACCAACCACAAGCTAGATCCATTAAAGGAACCATCTTAACCCGGTACATCTCCTGGTGTCAAACTAAGATAATAAAGAATAAACACAAATCTCTCCACATCAACAAAGCTTCAGGAAGGTTTTAGTCAAGGTTTAGAATAGAACTCCCCCGACATGAGAAGTCTGTGTAAAGGTAATGACCGATGGATAACGGTCCATGAAGCATTTAATTCATAGAACTGTCGAAATTTATATAGCAAGGCATTTGATTCTCAAAAACTAAAAAACAAAATGAATTATATCCTGTTCTTTATTCAGTGAAGTCCCTTCAACACGAATCAGCATATTAGCATGAAGTAACTACATCATTCCTGTCAACTTCAAAGAAAAAAAGTATCACAACCCACTAGGTCATACAAAAGTGGTCTCACCAACAGAAAGAAAACTACAGACCAGAATGAAAGAGCAGTGTTCTCAGAACCAGCAGGTGTAGAGTTGCACCCATACTTAAACTCGTTAATCCTGTCATTCCGCCAGTATAAACACCATAATATCAAAACCAATAAAATCTGTGGCATCTTCACCAGTAACATCGGTATAGCAATTAACTATAAGCCGAATATTGCAATGAAAAAAAACATATGAAACAAATGCAGCGATATCGATTCACAAACGCAACTACTACCGCGTGAAAACCTACGCCAAATCACAATCAAACAAAAAGGGATGCGCCTGATAATTCTGGATCTAGAAGAAGATTAAGACCTACAAAATTTTGCAGATTAAGATTCCCTGCTCTCTATCCCATAGAGCAGGCCGCTTCTTCAACACTTAACCTGCTTATATCAGGACCAACAGTTAACGAAATATTTGCAAACTATGACAACCACACATCTAATTAACAAGCTGAGAAACTATCTAGCGAGACATCGAGCGTTCATCAACTGGCAACTCACATGCACATGCTGCTGTACCAGCAACCCTCCCACCAATCAGCTTGCCCGGGACATGAAAAAAAACAAGCCAACTTTAAGTGAATTTGTCCATAACAAGTTAATTAACGTAGGATCACATCCAAAAATATCCACAGCTTCTCAATTCTGCCTGTTCAATTCCCAAAGAATAAAAGGCTCCATAAGGACCAGAACCACTGCCATATTTTATTCACTACTCAGAGATGGTAAACATATGCAAGCTAACTAAGCATCTACTCTCCATACTAAAAAAATACCTGAAGATAAAACAGGAAGTAACAAATCAAAGCACACAGAAGTCCAACTTTCAGCCCTTTGAAGCATGAGCAAAAATTATCATCATCATACGTCAGTTGATAAAGAAGAGAACATCCAGAATAAAAGAGGAAAAGGTAAGAAGAGGCCCATAAGATTTATGATTTATCTAGAAAATGTTGAATAAACACAAAGAGGGCGCTACACAAGAATCAATGGAGGAATAGCTTCCACAGTCCATAACTTCATAAGCCCAACATGACTGATTCATGAAAGACAACAACCTGAAGAGTATCCAAGATATATGACATAAAAGTGAAATAATAGCCCATACGAGCACAAGATAAGACTCTGTCTATACTATAGAATTGCACAAGTGTGAAACCTTGAACCATAAAATTTCAGAACTCTATTATGGAATGGCCAGGATCGACATATACGGATATGATTCATTGTGAAAGGAAACTCAACAAAAATAAGAACTCAACATCTCTATGGACAGCCTCAACGATATAATAAACGCTAGACAATCACTTTGTACTCGCATTCAAGGCTTTGACATCATATGCATTCGAAATTCGATACAAAATAAATTCCTGAATGAAAGGTAAAGCTCTCTCAGAAGGAAACCCGATTGCATTGGACTGCTAAGATTCTGTATCTCATACAAATAAAGGTACCACAGATAGATTGGGAGATGAAAACAAAAAAAGGTGGCCATTCACACTAACGTAAATTGACAGGGATCACAGCTACCACAGACATCCACCAAAGCAGCCATTCACATTAACGTATATTGACAAGGATCACAGAAGCCACAGACATCCGCCAATTAAGGATTACAGTAGCTCGAGTACTCTATCAACATATAAGCCATCTGAGTCCTTGAAGAAAAATTAAGATACCAAGCAGCATCTTAAGTGAATAGGAGAGGGGGGAAAATAGATCAAATAGTCTATAAATTGGATATATCTCAGCAATCAAACCAGGATGGCCAACCACAATAAAGTAAGAGCTGAGAAGTGAGAATGATAATAATTTGTAAGCATCTTGCTGAAGAAAAGCCTACACGTCATTCCAGGTTTCAGACACATCATCGGAAATGGATATGTATCAGGCAATACATTAGACTGCACATAGGTTCCAACACCACTCATAATTCCCCAACCATGGAAAAGCATGATCACAAACAAAATAACCTAAATGAAATGCAATGAACTCAACAAAGATTGTGTTCACAATTTCATCGAGCAACCTGCATGACATTCCAGCATCATCTACAATATGAAAGCACCACTTAAACGCTGAATTATTGATAGAGAAACAAAGAAACTCGATATGGCACATGATGTTCTTCCGACATGGAATCACATAACCCAAAACATTTACCCTTCCAAGGATCCTATAAAATTGAACGCCAACCATAGTTCCAGATAACCAACTAATGATTAGTCCCACTTTAATGCCATCCACCATGATAGAGAACAACAGACACATTCATGCTAATTGAAGGTTCCCCACATTCCAAACATTCATTAAATCCAACAGCAAGTATTAAATCCACTTACTAAGTCTTCAGTTTACACGACATTTACAATAGCAAAAAGTTTAAACATCGTGGCATCTAAATGCAATTATGATAAAAACACACACATTACACTAGTTGTCTAGCTAATTTCCTTGCTGTTGCAGCCAGTAGTTGAAGATGAGCATACTATTCTCCGGTTCGTGGTGACTCAATACAAATAAGTTTTAACGCATTGCCTTGCCTCTTCTCTTATGACATTGTGGACAAAAAAGAAAGATTCCACCGTATGGCGACATGCTTGAAAAATGCCGTAAACTAGCAAGGCGAGACAGGGCTTAATCCTGCTTCAATCAGCCCCACCTGTGGACCTAGGAAAAAAAAATGCAATGAAAAAGTACAGATTCATAAAATGAAAATAATCACGTACCTTGTTGTTGGCCGGTTCTCCTATCTTTGATAAAAGCAATTTCCAAAACCTTTCCATGTTGTTCAAACAAGGGGCGTATCTGAAATGATAAAAATGTTCATGTGATATCCAGAAAGCA
>JAOVYX010017243.1:0-22669 GCA_035668315.1 Drosera spatulata
CGATTTGTGGTGAGGTGGGTTTCGAGTTCTTCGATTCCTCGACGATGGCAGCCATTGTTGGGAGAGAGTGGTGAGAGGTTTGTGTTGAACGAGAGACGAGCAGTTGATGAGAAGAGATGATATGATTACGATGTCTAAGCTTTCCTACTCCTCATCAAATGAAAAATAATGAACTGATAATATCATGAAATACAGATAACGTTTTGTGTTGGAGTCCTCCTAAATCATTTTTGACAATTTTTTTTTTTTTTCTGACTCCCGCATGTAAAAACTACTCCCTTCTTATAATTTTTATAATTCGAGATATTTTGTTTTCGTTGTTAGTTCTTCCTCAGTTATATATAAATTATGATAGATTATTAAATACAAACTTTTCATATAAATTACGTTATTTTCTTAAATAACAAGATTTTTTGATATAAAAGTTCAAGATACTTCTAATCTATATCATATTAATTTTATTATTATTATTTTTTTTTATCTACTCATAATTTTACCTCACTTTTCCTTATCATCACACTAGGATAATTTCGTCAAATGCAATAAAGTCAAGAAGTTTCTTAATTATCGTGACAATTTAACTTTTCGTAATTTATCTGGAACGGAGAGAATGATGAACAATGTCAGAAAATTACACTACGTATGTTTGATCAAAAATTAAAGTTCACAACTTAATATTACCCCTGTCCCAATTTAATTGCAACGATTTGGTCCGACACGATGTGTATAATTTATATGAAATTTGATAAAGAAAAAATATTTTTTAAAGGTACTGAAATATACGTGTAGTTTAACAAAAAGAATGAAAAGACGGAAGAAGATAATGGGATAGTTTGATTATATTAATATAATTTCATTATCAAATACTTCCTCCGTCCGACTTATTTTGGCAACAGCACGCGCCTTAAGATGTAATTGAATATAATCAAACATCATTTTTTACACAATTATTGTGTGACATTAATGATAAATTAAGTTGTGAATTTTAATCCGCAGTCATTTAAATTTTTTTTGATATCGTTAAGAATAAGAATGAAACACTTCAAAATGTCTGTAATTACGTAAATTAAGGGATGGAGGAAGTAAGGATAAAATAAAAATGTTATATTTATATTGAGACTAACAAAAAAAATATTACAATTAAATTAGGACGAAATGAGTATATTTTTAATTATCGTATCAATTTTATAAAAACTGATGTTTGATCGTTATCAACGTAACTACAAATTACGTGCCATCTTATGCATTATAGGACGAGAAAGTATTAAAATAGTTATCATCTGTTATTGTTTTCATCAATAATATTTTTTGGACCCGACATTATGTGTCTAATGGGTCGAAGGGACAAGTTGTTTCGTGATATAGCATCAAATTTTGAAAAACGGCTCTATTGTTACATGACAAGTGGTCGTATTTAAACGAGCAAAGGTAGGTGCAACGACTTTACGACAAAATGTTACGTTTGATTCATCTAATGACAGTAAAATGGGTCGACATCGGTTGACAAATACGGCATCGATAAGTAGACCATTCTACTGGTCCGTTCCTCCTACTAACGTTGTATCATTTTAATTTTGTACGTATATTTTTGTAAATTTATCATAAGTATTAATATTTATGTAAATTATATATTTAAACTCAATACATATTACGAAATGATCAGACGTAATTTGATATCAAAACAATTTTCTATACTCATATATAAAATAATATATAATATTATACGTTATTTTTTTTATCTTATAATCATTACAACTATAATAGGGACTGTGGGGTGGGGTCTGTAGCCCCCACCAGGATGCATATAACTATGAATGGGTATGCATAATTTTGAGATGATGCTGATGGTCAAGAGGTGGGTGATAGTGATCTTGTGTTCGAATCGAGCTAGTAGAGTTTATACATTTTTATCTTTCAGAAAAAGTTCTCCTTGTGGTTTTTATCTTTGTGTTCCTTTGTTTGTTTTCCTTGTAAAATTTAGTATTTTCCTTCTTATTATTTTTTTAAGAGAATTGATGTTTATAAATCTATATCTTTTACTTTTGATATCATACTTAAATTCTTAAGTTTCTGAACAATAGAATGTCATCAAAACAAACTAAACATGATACATGATGATATAAACGAATTCAAATATTTGACGAAACCATAAAATATATTCTTTCTATGTTCTAAAATAAATATAACATTGGATTTTTTCACTATTCAGCACGCATTTTAAGCAATTATCTTGTTCGTCTTAATTAAATAATAAAATTACGTTGTTGGTTCAAGATTGAAACATATAATTTAAATTATTATAAATTTTTCATGATAATCTTCGAAAAAAAATGATGTTTTATCGTTCCGTGATACGAGCCAAACTTTACATCGATAAATACGCACAATCAAAATGTTACCATAATAACTGATAGAGTATAAACAAATTCACAATTTTTTTTTTTTTATGCATTCGCTTAGCCCCTACACTCATAAAATTGTGTTTCCGTCATTGATTATGTAAAGCCCCTGAAAATTAAGATCAAATATATGTAAAAATTATGATCAAATAATAATTTGTAAATTAATAAACGCAACAAAATATGTGTTTCTTCATTTATAATTAATTAAAAGAGAGAAATGAATCTCATTTCAAAGTTTTGAGACGTAACGATACGTTCATAACATTAAAACTTGTGACGAAGTTAGGGTAACTTTTTATCTCTGAAAAATATGAAAAATTAGATGTTAATTAATAACATGATTTTTCGAACGTGGTGGCAAAGTTTGAGCGAAGACTGTGAAAGATGTGCGATTAACTGGTCCTGCGATTAAACGGAACGGGGATGTTTTTTTTTTTTTTTTTAAACAACTTACCATACCCCCTTTTTCTCTTTTTCTCCCCACCACTTCTCCTACCATCTCCACTCCTCCCTCCCTGATCTGGACATGACAACCACTCCTCCACCCATCTTCATCACCTCCAGGAAACAAAGGAAACAACAACTCTCTCACTCTCCTCTTCACTTCACTCTCTTCTTCCTCTTCCTCTTCCTCTCTCCCATTCTTGTTTGATTTCCTTATTTCCTCTCAAGGATCACAGCAGCTTGGGGCGAGGCTGTCGTAGTTGCTGGAAGGAAGAAGGAGAGGAGGTGAAGGCGTTCGAACCATCAAAGGAGCAAGACGGGTGTTTTTCACGCAAAGGAAGCAAACCAAGGCAAACCGGGCTCAAAACTGTTTCAACGAGAGGGTGAGCTATGCCACTTCTGTTTTCAACTCTTAAAGGATCATATGTGATCAAAAAAAATAAGGAAAATAACATGAAAAATAGGTCATGGACGAAGAAACGTGTTATTGAATCAAAAGATGAGTTATGTTCGTGAGACCCCGAACCTAAGATTTTATGTATCAAAACAAGCTCAAACTGAATAAACATGAAAAGAACTAAGTAAATGTTATGTCTATGAAGTTTGAGATCATTTGGGGTTGAATTGGTTGGGTAAAATGCAAAAACGAACAAACTATCCAAACCAGTTTCTTGGACAGCTTTGACATTCGATATTAGAATGCCTTTTTATCCTAGTTAGAGGCTGATTTACCAAATGAGTCTTGAACCATAGTTGTAGAGGACTTCTTGAGATTTTCAATGAATCAAAAATCACTCAATTTGGTTAAGAAACAAAGAAGTTATGCGCATTCGAAGTTAGGCCTAAAAATCTGGGAAAAACCCTGTCAGGCCGCGACAGGAATTGTAGCAGCAGTGACGCCTCTCAGTCTGTCCAGGAAATTATTTTTAATGTATTTATGTATTATATCAAGCCGTATACCCTTTATGTCTACTAAAATACGGTATTTGGACAAGAAACTATAAAAAAGTACGTGCTTGATTGTATAAAAGGCCGAGAATATAAAGTTGAATAAAAGTACGTAGAAATTTACATATTTGTGCGATATACATAAATATGAGAAAATAACGGAATATACGTAAGAATACGTAATGACGTAGTAGACGTATTTATGGACGTATAATATACATGAATACGTAGAAATAACGAAATATATGTAAGAAGTATGTAGTAACGATCGTATCCTACTTATATTGTACAGGAACTGAGACGTAAACTTTTTTCCTGTGATATAAAGTAAACAACCTGAGACTCACACACAAGGTAACGTTTAGATTTCTGGTTTGGATGGCGATACATGTTAATATACTAGTGGTATATTAACGCATGATGGGTAGTTTTGCCCTGTGCGTTGTGTGATGTTGTGCTGTGTTATTATTGTATTTTCGTGTTATTATATGATTGTATGTGTAATACCCCAAAAAATGGTTAAATGGTTTGATAGTACTATCTATACTAACAAAATACACCTTCCTTTCCGGTAGCCCATCACTTTGGAACTCCGCAGTTAAGTGTGCTTAACGTAGAGTAATCTTGGGATGGGTGACCTCCTGGGAAGTTTCTCAGGGTGTGCGCGAGTGAGGCCAAAGCGCACTGAAAGGACTAGTGTTGGTCTTTGGGACAAGTTGTCAACCTGACGAGCTATTCTTGGTGACGATCCGGTAGTAAGGATTGGCCGGGACGTTACAGTATGGTATCAGAGCAACCCTGCGATCGCGTGCTAAGCCTGTTGACAAGAGGTCCAGGTCAGCCCCCTAGCGGGGGAAGGTTCTGGGGCTGTATGTCATGCTTGAAGTCACAACGAGGGCGTTGCGTTCTTTAAGTGGGGGTGTATGTCATATCCCAAGAAAATGGTTAAATGGTTTGATAGTACGACCTATACTAACAAGGTGTACTTTTCTTTTCGGTAGTCCATCACTTTGCAACTCCGTAGTTAAGCGTGCTTAAAGTAATGCTGGGATGGGTGACACCTTGGGAAGTTTCTCAGGGTGTACGGGAGTGAGGCCAAAACGCAGTGAAAGGACTAGTGTTAGTCTGCGGGACCAGTTGTCAGGCTGACGATCAGTTCTTGGTAACGATGCGATAGCAAGGATTGGTCGGGGCGTTACAGTATGGTAACACTTGTACCTTATCGCACTTCATGGTAACCTAACCCTGATAGTCCTAATGCTAGGGTTTGAGTAGATTTTGTTCCGTTAACCCTATACGATATATATATGAATGTGATAAAGATAAGTGCTAGGTTTACAAGGTTTGACACACGATAATGAAAACACCGAGTTTATTAATCTTACTGAGTTATTACACGGTGACTTGGGGAAGATGTCAGGTTAAACTGTACAGGCATAAGTAGTTGCGACTAATCATCTTATACGCGTAGATAACATGGTGAGGTTGTCAGGTTGTGGGGTATCTCGCTGCAGGAGACCCTTGTGCGTCGTTACAGGTTGATCCACTATTTCGAGTGACCCCAAACTTTAAGCTTCTCGAAGAAGCTATGGATTTACATGTTTGGTCAAGATCACAGTGTTAACAAGTGGGTATCTATGGTCTGTCGTGTTTGCTTGTTTGCATGACTGACTATGTTGCACTATCAGAACAAATTATTCTTTCTTTCCTCTTTTCTTGTTCTTCCCCTGAAGAGGGGGCCGGCACGTTACTGAGCTCGTATAGCTCACGGCGTTGCGTTTCTTTTGTTTCTCTATTTTTCCTTCTTTCCAGGTGCAAGAAATGAAGATGGATATTGATTAAGTTATGATCATGTTTGTAATAAATGTGTTTGAGATAGTATTTTAAGATTCCACCGCGTATCTATATATTGTTTAAGTAAACTTGTAGACTTAATATGATGATATTTAAAGCGTAATTTTATTTAGTACTTATTTTAAACCCGGTTAAGTTGAATTAGGATTTGTAGGACCCTGGCGGCAGTAATGCCACGAGAATTTTCAGAAAAGGATTTGAAAATCGGGGAGTTACAGATTATAACATGTACATATTTCGTAATATTTTATACGCATAAATATAAATCTCGTTTTTATATTAAATCATATCTAATCTTCCCACAATTTATATTTATTGAAGTACGTAACTTACATAACTATTGATGTTTCATGATAAATTATTAAAAACCACATTTGATTATTGTTACGCATGTCAAATTTTACATCGATGCATATATCAAATTTTATTTCGATATACATACACAATAAAAATGTTATAATAATTTCAAAACGAAGAAAGTATAAATGTTTGATATATGGAGGAGTAGTGTAATTTCACCCAATTTCTATTTGTAGAAACGGTACAACAAATTTTTGGTGGTCATATCACATGAAGATCAAGATAGAAATGAGAATAGGAATTAAAGTATGGGTAGGAAATGGCCACATGATTGGTGGTGTCAAAATTGCGGGCTTGGGTCGGGCCAGTCCGGCCCTTGCCCCTCGGCTCGTTATTGTAGATAGGGTCAGGCCTGTGCGACACTGCGATTTTTACGAGTTAGGGCCGAGCCGACGCTTTTTCTCTCAAACCACGGTTCAGCCCTAGTCCAGACCCTTATCTAAAGGGCGTAAGGGCTGGGGCAGGGCAGGTCTAGCTGTAAGGACGCGAAAAATTTCATAAATTTTTATTTTACGATAATTAATGTTAATAGTGAATTATCGTACGTTATAATTTATTTTATGAGATTTAAAGGCTTGTTTGACTATATAATATGAAAACAATACAAAATATGGATGAAATAAAACCTTAACACGGGAAGACGAGAAAATATGATATTAATACCAAAATATCGTATTTATAAGAAAATGATCAAAACCTAATTTTGACACTCATTTTTCATTATGTCAATTTCTCTTTCACTTTAATTAAATTAATTACCCACTATAATCCACTAATTACCTACTAAATATCCACTTAAATTATTTTAATCGATCTAGTTTTTTATGAATAAAAGCTCTCTTCTCCTTGAAAAAGTCATACAAACACAAAACAAAACACTTCTTACATTAGAGTTAAGCAAGAAAAGAGAAAAAGGAGAAGTTTAAGGGGAAGATGAATCTTCACCATAAGGTAATCATCTTGATTAGAAATTTTGTGAAATATTATACACTCTTTGATAAATCTTTATAGTAATATATGTTGAATTCTCACGTCTCTAGTTTTTAAAAAAATTAATAAATCATGATTCGGAGTTGAGAATCTCAAGTTATGAATCAAAACATACAGATATATCAATCTGTAAAAAATTGGTTACACAGATGAAATTGTAGCTTGATATAAAATTGTACAGCAAGATATATAAGACAAGTCTTATATCACTGGAAGTGTATGGAAGTTTAGTTTTCAGAAAAGTTTACAAATAATTATTTGGGGTTATATATAACGAGTTATGAGCAAATTAATAAAGTAAGGTGTTACTCTTTAAACTAGCAGAAAATATAAACTTAAACTAATTAGCTGCTATTATTGGTATGGTTTTATGATGGAAACTTTAATTCACTGAAAAAATTATGAAGTCTAGTTTATGTATAATTTTACTAAATAATTTTTGAAGTTGTATACAAGAAGTTATAGAATTAAATACGTCAAAAGGATCATGTTGGACAGAATATGGAAATGAACCATTTTGATCCCGAAATAACTCCAAATATTCACAAATATCTCTAATGGTGTTCAATATATAAAATCATCACCATGGACAATCAAAATAAGTATCAAAGATTTGTACAAAATTCAGCATCACCTCATAATATTAATGTGATAATTTTTCACAAAATCTATACGAACAAACATTCATAAGCAAATATATTAATATATGAATCCTATCATGTTATAGAATCTGGAGAAGTCGCTCGTTAGGACATAAAAGACAAGCTGAGCGTGTGTGTGAGGAAGTTGCAATAAAAAGATAACGTTTAGATTTATTGTGTGTGACGATGCGTATTATTATACTGTAATTATAATAATATACATTGGAATCTATGGACGTAATCACTAAATGTGGCTGACGTAAAATACTGACTGTAACTATTATGTGTCGTGATAAGATGATGTGTGTATTTGGATTTTGTCTTGATTGTTGGTATGAAGAGAATATGTGAGTGAAAGGAGTGTGAATCCATAATTGGTGAGATAACTCCATGATATAAAACACAAAGAGCGTTGTATCTGTCGTATGTGTTATACAGTGATTTGATGGTGAAATTCTTTCATTAACCTTATGAGGTCGTTTTGATATGAGGGAAGCTCACTGCAGGAGACCCTGGGCTCCGGTTTAGCTGATTCCCTTCAGCGGATGTCCCTTTTACTAAAGCTGAATAAAGCTTGATGAGTTGAAATTGAATAAGTCTCGTCAAGGACACAATTATAATATTGAGGGTATCTATTGTCTGTCTTTACTGTATTTTAAGATGATAATTATGAATGTCGGATTGATAGAATAAGTTTTAGAGTGCTAGAACAAAGGACCTAAGCGGTCATTTCGCTTTTCTTTTATTATCTTTCTCTCTCGTGTAACCCCTGGTAAGGGGACTGATACGTTATTGAGCTCATATGACTCACGGTTACTATTTTTCTGTGTTTTTCTCTTCTCTGTGGTTTCAGGAGTTAGAGACGACGGACATGTATGATATAGGTTATGATGCTAATGTGTATCTACTGTATTACGGTTTATAAACTAAGTAAAATATGTAATAAATAAGAAATTTTCGCTGTATTTGATAATATTACTGGTTATGTCTAAGTGAATTTTATTTATTTTTATACCTAAACCGGTTAATTAATTTTTGTCTAGATGGGGTGTTGGGACTCAGTTATAGTGACATCATTTGTGTTATTATGTATTAATATGGTATGAAAAATTGGGGCGTTACACCAGCCCCGCCTTTTCATTGTGCTATTTAAAAAAAAACCGCTAAGTGTTGGAGGCAAACCGTTGACGATTTACGAAAATCGTTAACGGTTTTGGGAAAAACGTTAACGCTTTCATATCAACCGTCGGGTTTTTATAATCGTTGATGGTTATAAAAAAAACCATCAACGATTTTTAGAAAAACGTGAACGGTTTTGGATGGATAAAAACCCTTAACCATTAAAACCGTTTACGGTTTTGAGGTATGAATTTTTGTCAATTTGAAAACTGTGGCCTGTTCTTGAAAACCGTTGTCTGTTCTACATAAACCGTTGATTGTTCTTCATAAACCGTTGACGGTTTTATTTTTTAATATTATTTTCACAACGGCTATTTTTTTAAAAATTGGATAAAAATAGCCCATCAACGGTTATAAAACGACTAAATTTTGAAGGTCTTTTTGTCTAACTCATTTTTTGACAGATTGTCTATATAAGCAACAAGTGGGATATCATATATTCACAAAATTTTTCTTATTTTCTTACAATCAAACTCTTCAATCTCCTAAAACTCTCTTGTTACTTCTCATTCTTTAGAAATTCGGCATAGTAATGGTTCATTCATCGTAAAATCAAAATGTGTACAATATCGATGGTGATGATGTCTTTCCTACACATGATGATGCCATGAGGTGATTCAAATTTCCCGACATTGTTCTGTAAAGCATAGGGACTCCTCAATCCGAAAAGAGACAATCAAACGTTGCATCCGCCGCTTCTTCATCGAGGAAAGGCTCGGAGTGTTGCTCGTTTTTCAAGAAGGTTAAAGGAGCAAATGGGAAGATGACTGCAGTTAAGTGCAAAATGTGAGCTAAGATCTTCATAACGGGTAAAGGTACTTCGCATTTGTTGAGGCACGGAAAATCTTGTCTTGTGAAAGAAGGCAATGTCCCTAAGGGACAAACCCAATTGAATAATGAGGGCGGATTGCGGATATATAATCACGGCCGCCAACATGAAATATTGGCCGAATTCATAGTGCATAATAAACTACCTTGAAATTTTACGGATAATCCTAAATTTACTAGGTATGTTCAAATGCATTACAACCTATTAATCAAAGAAACCATAGAAACACCATTAGATCGGATGTTTCAAAGCTTTATCTTGATGAAAAGAAACAATTGATACAAATATTTTTCGTTTATGATGGAAGAGTTTGCATTACCCCCGATGTTTGGACCACTAGTTTTCAAGCTTCTTATTTATGTTTGACCGTTCATAGGGTTCACGATTGGTACTTATAAAAATATATCATTGCTTTTAGATTATTTCCTTATCCTTATAGTAGCGAGAAAATTTATAGTTTGATTTTGTCCATTCTATGTGAGTTTAAGTTGTTTGACAAGATATTGAGTATATCTTTTGCTAATGTTTCAAACAATGATGGAACGGTTCAAATGTTTAAAACTGTTTTGGATCCTATGTGTGATGGTATGTTACTATATGTTAGGTGTTGTTGTTACGTAATAAACCTTATAGTTAAAGATGACCTAAAAGATGAAGCTATTGGATACTATGTGCAATATATCCGTGATGTTTTGATGTTTGCTAATACTAGTGGCAAGAAAATATTGGAATTCAAGGCTTTATGGAAGGAGATGGGAATGAAGCCTTTGAAGCCGTGTTGGATGTTCAACATCGTTGGAACTTGACGTACTTGATGTTGAAGAGGGCGGTGCAATACAAGGAGGTGTACAACCAATTCGTCATCTCAAAGTTTGCGGAAGGGAAGCCTTCAACCTAATATTGGTACATCGCACAATGTTTGTGCAACTTGTTGGAGGTCTTCTACGAGGCAATAGTAAAATTATCGGGTGTTTATTATCCCATTTCTCATCTTGTTCTTCCCGGAGCTTCTAGCGTTAGTAGTTCCTCGCACCAACAAAGTGAGGATAAATATCAATATCTTTACAATCTTGTTAAGAAGAAGAAACCTAATAGTGCACAACAAAATTTCAATGAATTGACCTTATATCAACAAAATGACTTCATTGTTTTCATGCCTCCCAACGATTTAGTCAATTTTGATATCTTATCTTTGTGGAAAGTTTCTTTCGTACACTATCCTATTTTGGGAGCAATGTCAAGTGATATTTTTAGTGCTCAAGCTTCCACGGTGACATCCGAGTCATGCTTCTCCACTAGCGGTCGAGTGCTTGATGATAGAAGAAGCCGACTATGTCCAGAATCTTTGGAGTGCTTGGGATCAAGACAAGAAAGCCAACGAGATGGAAGATATTGTGACTTCATTGGAGTGACTTTTTCATATGCCTTTGATTAATGTATGTAGCAATAGTTCTTTGTAATATTAAATTAGTTCATGAGGTAAGGTTTTACGTTCCCCTTATCTTATATTTTTGTTTGAAATTAATAAAGTAACAAAGATTCCATCCAAGACCTATATAAGTTAGGACTTAGTATTGTACAAATCACGATGAAACGATCAAAATCGAGCAACATAAAGAGCGCGTCACAAATCTGCCCCCATTTGAAACCATCAAAATCGAGCAACATAAAAAACCAGTCATCGGTTCTTGAAACCGTCAATGGTTTTGGATCAATGAGGGTACCTCAAACTGCAACACATCAAAACCGTCATCGGTTTCTGAAACCGTCAACAGTTTCAAATCACTAGGAGCACCTTATTCCGGAACATTAGAAACCATTGACAGTTTTTGAAAAACCGTCAACGGTTTTTTATCACTGAGAGCAAATCATACTAGAACACCCAAAACAGGTGATATTTTTGGAAATCATTGATAGTTTTTTCCAGATCTCCATTATAACCCCTCGACCCCTTCTTTTTTTCCTTACTTTTTTCCCAATTCTATCTCTTCGTAATCAAACCCTACCATACCCAAATTCCCAATTACATCCAATTGACACCAAATCTCCCTAAATCCCATCACATCTACACCCGTTCTTCAATTTCTACGCATCAATTTCATCAAAACATAATGATTCTCACGAATTCACTCTTAATTTTCGTTTTCATCTCCATGCTCAACACTCGTGGTCGAAGGCAATCGGGTAATAACTACGGATCGGATGATGATTACAACGCATCTGATGTGTCGAGGACACCATCTCCTCCACAATCCTGACGTGGTGCATCCCGTCGCAATCCGACTAGAGCGACGAATCAAGACAAGGGGAAGGGAAAGGTGAAGAAGATGGGAAAGGGCAAAAAGAAGGGAACGGAAGAGGTGGGCGTGGAGAAGTTGAAGATTGGTTGAAATACCGGTGGTTCTCGTCGAAAGAACGGTATGAATGCTGAGATCACGAGAGCTATGAACATCGACCTTACGGGAGGTAGTCAATCTAGTACCACTTTAGAGTTTCTTTCGGATCATTATGAGGGTGTATATAATGCACAATTGAAGAAGGAACTTGATTATGATCATGTGATTGATCTTGTTTGGCTTCAGCAGAACAAATTCCCGAGGTTTAGTGATTGGTTTGAAGCTTAAGGTTGGAAAGATTTGATGACCAATAGGACAACTAGATGCTAACCGGAGATTGCACAATTATTTTATGCTCACTTTGAGTCTATCATGAAGAGAATTTGTCATTATAGGTCATGGGTTAAGGGTAGAAACATTGTGCTTACTTCGGAGATTGTTGGGAAAGCTTTGGGGATCAATTTTAAAGGAATAACGGAGGCAAAACAAAGTTGTTGAGAGATGGTTTAGGAATTTAGTGGTAGGAAGCTTGTGAAACTTTGTTGAAATGTGAAATCACAAATCCCTATGCCTTTCATGCCAATAAAGTAGATCCCGAAATGAGAGTTTTGCATCTTATAGTTGGTCGGTGGTTCAAGGGAAAAATCGGGGGATAGATGATCTAACACATAATGAGATTTTCCTCATGTATGCGTTGATTGAGAAATGGTTGATCAATATTCCTTTCTTTCTTCTTTATCAAATGGACAGGTGTGCTAAAGATCATCGAAAGGCTCTTGCATTTGGAAATTATATTTCTCAAATTCTTGAGTATTATGATTTTGATTTGATTAAGGAGAAGAAGGTAGAAAACACATTTAAGGTTTTAGGGTCTCCGACTCATCTTGTTGCCCTTAAGTGTGCGTTGAATTCGGAAACCGAAATATGGGAACTCATTCGTCCGAGGAATGTGACGAAGAAACAAGTTAAGGATTCAAAATGGCCGGTTTATTATGATCTCAAAAGCATCAAGGCAAGGTGGAAGTCTTCGCAACCAACATCTTCGCAAGTCGAAGAAGAAGTGGAAGAAGAGGAGGAAGAAGGGCATGATGAAGAGCCGACTTGTGATCATTTGCCTTATCTTCGCTCGCTGGACCGCTTTATGGATTTCTTGATAGACAACTAAGAAAGGTGATCCTAGCCTGGGATCCTAGCCTAGCCCTACCTCTGGCCCTGGGGTCGGGCCGATGGACCGGACTGTTACATGACAACTTCACATATGATCCTAAAAATTTCAACTTTTGCCTTCTTTTCAGATACGAGTATTAGAGCACCGTATCATAACCTTTTAACAAATTCTTTATTTTTTATTTTTAAATTTATTTTTTTATTTTTATAAAAAAAATTATTTATCATTTAAAATTATAAGACAAATTGAACAAAAGTATCCAATATAAATTTTTCTTACGTTTTGATATCCATTTCAATGTTACAGTTCACAATCCTCTTGTTTGTAGTTCACAGACCCATTATTTTCAGTTTACAAACACTTTGTTTGCAGTTCATAAATTCACATAGGTACTAAAATGTAAAGAAAAATTAGGTTGTATATTTTTAACCAATTCATCCTGTGTTTGAATATTGATTTTAATCTTCATCTTTTTATAATAATAATATTTTAATCCAACACTAAGCACTTTTTTCCACTTCCATGTTTTTTAGTGCTGCGGAAGGGAGGTCGAGGACTGCTCACTTTTTGGTGATTGCCGCTTTACAACTTGCAAAAAAAAAAAAAACCAAAAAAACAACAGAGTAATTTTTAATTAGTTTGAATTTATTACAGTGAATCAATAATTTTGAATTCCTTTTGTTTTGATATATTTCATAATAGTTATATATATTTTATATTATTATATACATATGAATATATCTTGTATTTATATCAAATCACATCTAATCATCCCGTAATATATATTATGTTAAAGTACACAATTTATATTATAATTGATATTCCACGATAAAAAAAATTTACAAAAAAATTATGTTTGATTGTCGTTGTACGTGTGTCAAATTTTATATTGACACACGCATAAAATTAAAAAATTACAAAAATAATGAGACGAAGTGAGTACAAAAACTGTTCATTTTTATACATAATAGTTGGGTTTGAGATAATAATTGCATATTCTGCTTGAGATTCAATTTTCATGTAATCTCTTTTGTTATCTAAACTGTCTATTTTATCTATTTTTTTCGTCTCATTCAAATTATAACGGTTTAATTCGATACGATAATTTATGTCTGTGTTGAATTAATAAAGAATGACAATTTTGCCCTTTTGAGTGTATGAGATAAAGGAGTGAGAAAAATAAGAAAAAAAAATAATGACGGATGGGATTAATGTGATATGAAATAAGGATAATTTGATATTTTTATATAAAAAAATTGATAAATAAAAAAATTAGAAAATATATATAAGATATTTAAAAAAACATTATAATTTGAATAAATATAAACACGTGGTGGATGCTCTGTCGCATTGGAGTCACGTCAGAATGTTTCAGACATGACCATGATATTTTGAGTTTTTATAGGTCCTTCGTCTTGCATATCATGCTAGAATACCTTTTTTTTTTTTTTTGGTCCTTTAACATCATACGAAAACTTTTGTGCAACTGATTTTTTAAAATGATATGAAAAAAAAAAAATGATGTGAAGAATAATATTAGATATATATTCTTAAAATTTTCAATAACAATTTAGATTTTTGATAAAAGTGATTTTTTCATATATTGCTTGGACAATCAAGAAATAGATGCCTCGTGACATTCGATACTTCAACAACAACAACAAGGCGTCACATATGAGCATCTACGATTCGGTGGATACGAAAGTACGGTCCAAACATTAAGCTAGGATCAACCTCTAGATACTTTTCCACAGGCCTGCACAAAAAAATTCAGATCATGCGAATTAGTCTCCAGAAATCAATAGGTAGTTGTAGAAAGTGAAGAATTCGCACCAGACATGAGGCGTGCAGGAATTAGAACAAGCAAGTCAATATCCATGGAAAATGGTGACAAAATTTTACTTTCTTTATTCTTGTTTTCGTTTTTTTATAAATATAATAAGAAGGGAACCACGGGTGTTATCCTATACCATTTTCCCACTGCCAGTTTTGGAATGTGCTGAATCTTTGGCCAATCTTCACCATCGGGTTTGCATCGTTCTTCCACTAATGGACACAAGAGTATCCATAACTCTTTCAAACGGGGCAGCAGCTGAATCTCTTCGGGCAAACATTTCAGCTTCGGGCACTCGAATAACTCAAGTATCTCGAGCGAACGGAGGCGATGTATCCATCCCGGCAGCTCTATCAAGTCAGGATTAGACCACACGCCTAGTACTCGGAGTGTAGTGAGATGCTGTAACCCAACTGGAAGAGTTGACATGCCATGAACTTTAAGCAAGTGTAATGCACTAAGACGATTGAGGGCATCCCATCTGACAGTCTCCAGCTGGTCGCTGTATACCTCCTCACCAAACTTGAATCTCAACTCCTCAAGGGCGGTGAGATGGTTGATGGCAGCCAGCGAAAAGCCAGTTGATCCCGCTAAGAACCCCCGTAGTCTTCGAAGCTTGGTCAAGTTTTCGACGCCTGAAGGCATGTGATCTAAAGAGTCACAACCCTCCAAGTCAAGGAATGTGAGGTTGGTCAGCGTAGAAATGTCTGCAGCTACGTGGGTTAAGTTACTGCATTGGCTTAAATCAAGGTGTCTGAGGTTGGTTAACTTTGAGATGTCTACGGCAATATTGACTAAGACGTGGTTCCAGCTCAAGTCAAGATGCCTCAGGCTCGTCAACTTTTCGACTGCTGCAGGAAGTTCTGTGAGATCGTTCCACCTTACACTGAGAGTCTGCAGATTGAGAAGTTCTTGAACGGAGTCCGGGAGTGATTTGATCCTCGAACGGTCCAAGCTGAGATACCTCAAGTGAAGTAACTTGCCTACAGAGCTAGGCACTGTTTGGATTTCTATCTCCCGTATTTCCAAAACCCTCAGACGTTTTAGACTTGAAAACAATCCATCGGAAAATGAGTGAGTGAGTCGATATTTGTCTGTTCGGAAAAGCAAGGTTCTCAACGATCTTAACGAAGACAAGCTGGAGATGGACTCAATCGAGGCCGAGCTCTGGCAGAAACATAAATGGCGAAGGCCTTGATCAGGGTTCCTGCTGCCCGTCTCCATGAGCATAGTCTCCTCTCCAGCTACTCGTTGTGCTAAGTCATGAATCAAATCATGCATCTTGCAAGAGTAGATGTCGCCCAATGTATCTCTAACAACATCCTGGAAGAAGCATCTCTGCATCAGTTGCATGAAATAATCATGTCCTGCGTCTTCAAGACTCTGACCCGACGATGATGGGAAAACGAATCCCTGCGCTATCCATAGACGGACAAGTTCTTCCTTCCGAAAGGTATAGTCCTTAGGAAACACTGAACAATAAGCAAAACATTGCTTCAATGGAGACCAGAGATGATTGTAGCTCAACTTCAGGACCTCCATGGTGGTGTCTACTTGGCCACCTATTCCACCCAACTCCTTGTCTTTTACAGCTAACCACGCCTCCTCTTCTCGACCATATAAATAACTCGCCAAAGCTCGTATGGCAAGAGGAACATTCCCGCATTTCTCAACAATCTCTTTTCCTATCTTAACAAGGGACTGATTCTTCTGTTCTTGCCCGTCCTTGAATGCCAACTTCTCAAACAATGACCAGGACTTCTCCGCGGAGAGGCCTTCTAAGTCATAACGAGGAATTCCATCTGTCATGATGTCTGCAACAATCTGTGAGCGAGTTGTCACCAAAATCCTACTTCCCTTGGCACAGCCCACCAAGAGGCGTCTTAGCTTGAGCCATTCCTCGCGGCTTTCATTCCACACGTCATCTAAGACAAGCAAGTATTTCTTGTCGCAAACTACTTCTCGTAACTTAGATTGCAGTTGGTCCAGCTCTAGATTATCAGGACTCGTGTTTGTTACGGATTTCAAGATCTTTTGGATGATTACTTTCATATCAAATTCTTCCGATACACATACCCATAGCCTCACATGAAATCCATTCCTTACCGCCTCGTCGTTATACATGACTTGGGCTAACGCCGTCTTCCCTAATCCTCCCATGCCTACAAGACAAACGACCGAGACTTTTTCCTCAACCACATCAGGATCAAGTAACCTTCTCATAATAGCCTCCTTATCGTGTTCACGGCCTATAACTTCATCTTCGGGTATATAAGAGTGATCGTCTTCTCTTCTCCTCCTTATAACAGGGGCCTCGTTGTAGCGGACCCTGAAGGCGTAACGACCGCCATCATTCTCTATATCGTCTAGCTCACTCCTAATCTTTTTGATTTGTCGGGACACTTTGATGGCCAAATAAATCTGATTGTACTTGGAGAAGAAAAGCCGTACCTCTTTGGAGCATTTGTTACCTCTCGTAATTGTTTTCCTCGAAGCCAAGGTAGCATACTCATCAAAAAGGTCGTCCGCAGTGTACAAAACAGCTTTGAGTCTCTTTAGCCAGTCTTTAACCGTATGCTCCTCTGCTTGCCTATCTTCCGCATCCAGAATAACATTTTTGATGGCGTTGGTTGTGGCTTCGAGCCTCTGAAGCTCGGACCTGAAGCCCCAAATCGAGGCTACAGCTTGCAGTGCTTCGGAAGCCAAAGTCTGTGTGAGATTTTGAGCAAGATTGAACAGTATGGCTTCTGCCATTGTGCTTTAGTTCTTGGTAATTGTAGGATTTGTTATTTGAGTATGCCGTTGAGAGGAGATATGATCGTGCCTTGGCATGGCGAAGCGTGAATCTTATATAGGCTTACTGCTTCAGCTTTATTCCTTACTGGACATCGACTTCATTCTATTCTTTTATTCCTCAGTTATACTTTCCTCTGATCTTGTCTATAGGTTTTTCTTTATTCCTAACTCGACATCGACTTCATTCTAATCTTTCACTGCTTCAAGCTATATTCCACAATTATACTTTTCCTTTAATCTTGTCCTTCGGTTTTTGCTTTATTCCTGACTTGCTTCAAGCACATTTTTTAGGCGGTTACCTTTTTTGATAATTGAATTGCAAGCACAACAAAAACAAGAACAAACAAGAACAAGCAATATTCAATACATGAAAGCCCGAAGCAAAGAATCGCAGCCTCTTCAGGCGTTTACTTGATCGATCCATACGATAGTATAATTCATGCACTTTAGTCATTTGTATAACTTGTAATGTGTGAGAATTCGGATTAGGATAACCAGCCATCGAGGGCGGAAGTTCCCTTGATTAAGATAACTCGAATGAAAACATGTCACAACACATAACTAAAAAATTGTTCAATTCCATGGCCTAATTTCCCAGCAAAACATACCATAACTAAAAAGAACAAAGTTGAATGAATGATGAAACTACCGAGTTTTCAAATATCGCAATATAATCTTCCAATCTTATTATTCGTCGATCAGTTCAAGCGATCAATTTCCCCTTCAATGTAGTCAAACTGCAAGAGACAACGTTGTAGCTCAGCCAAGATCAACCATCACCAACAAGTACATGCAAGGCGCTGTCCGTTCCCCATAGCATCACTGAACCCGACATGCAACATCTTGGACCCTATCACTGTTCATGGCCGAGCACTTCTGAGAGCCCTCTTTGAGAATGCCGCTGTGTTTGGAGTGCCCACAGGCGCAACCATTTAGTCACAAAATTGCTTCTGGCAGCCGAGGGTGCGACCGAGGTAAATTTGCTTGGGTAAGTCATATTTAGGGTATGATGATCTACGTGACAGATATTGCATGTTCGTGATACGAAAATAATATATGGATTTGAGATGAATGTAGACACATGGTGGGTTCAATGTAGATCCTTTTTTTTACATCTCGTATTCCCCAGACCCTGTCCTTGACAGGATAACTGAGTTTTTGGTTGTTGTCATTGTTGTGATATGGTTCATTCATAGACACATGAATGCGTCAGGATTGTTAAAAGTTCAACAAGAAGGCATGGCTTATGAATAAATTAGGCATTCACCAAATCGATGATACAAGTACGCCATCGAGACAAAAAACTATCAGGATATATTGAACTTTCGGTGCATGTAATTTTGCCCCGAGGAGGATAACTTGTAAGCTAGCATTGATGTATGATTCATGATACCTAGCCTGTTACAAAACTTGGTGCAGCACTGGACAGAGGCTAAGCATATGATAGCTTTGGTTCCCTCACTGTATATGATGGCGGCATCAGATTATGAACGTTTGAGAACAGATCTTCACGACCCGGTATTGGCTTCACAACCGGTGAATCCAAGACCCAGTCGGGGATAGCGCCAAGGGTCTCTTCGAGAAGTGATTTAACCGTCTGCAAGGACTCAAAATTCAATCAGAAAGCTTCAGGAAAAGATGTTTAAAGAACTTAGACGCTTGAACATAATAAAAGGATAATAAAAGGTACTGCAGTAGTGTTTTGGCATACTCCGCATTCATGGAAAGCAGCATCGACATTGCGTTTCCATATGGCATTTCCAGGCTCGGAATGGAAAAGATTCAGTACAGGCTGCAGCACAACATAATGGACAAGAAATCAGCAGAGCACCATCAAGTCATGGTAACTGAGCTCTCTGGTCCAACCATAAGAACATCATGCCAAAATTAGGTACATAAGAAATGCACAGTAGCACCATACAAACGGATGCACTGAATGCGATCCAATGATATAAAATAAAAACTCTACTTGGATAGTATCACGGTCACCTTAAACACATCACGAATATTTGGTCTGTTGTTCCCATGTATTCCAAGAACAGAATCTCCATACACCTGAAACTCTTCAAGGACCTATAGGAAATGGGAAACCAGGAGTAAGTTGGACGACGATAATTCAGCACAGGTGTTGTAGCTATATAGCAGGAAACGGTGATGTGAACCTTTCTACGCGTGATTCCACTAGGAGCATCTCCATGTACTAAGCTGTCCACACGTCCCAACGTTTGCCAAGGGCTTCACAAAAAAGATACAGATTACGTGAATTAGTTTCCAGAAATCGACAGGTAGTTGTTGAAAGCGAGGAATTCACACTAAACATGAGGCGTGCAGGAATTAGAACCAGCAAGGTCAATATCCATGGAAAATGGTGAATAATTTTTAATTTTTATTTTTTTTGGTAGAAATGGTGAATAAATTTTACTTTCTCAATTCTTGTTTTCTTTTTTTCTTTTTTTTTTTTTCTTTTTTTGGTTATAAGAAGTGATCCATGGCTGCCATCCTACAGATCAAAATTACATCAGACAAATCCCAACTACACAGGCTCATGGATTCGCGTACAAAAGCATATGTTCTGATAAATTTCATACAACATTGTCCAACCGACGGGCTCAGCAGCTGATGCATCAAGGCTATCAAATTATCACAATTGACTATCAAGATGTTAGCTGCACTCCCATACCAATGGGAGAATCACTCAAGTTGCCAATAATCAAACTATTCATGGTGTTATTCTAGTTTTGAAGCAAGCGGATCAAAAGACATCAGTTCTAAGACCGAGAACATAGGTTCTAACATCAGGCCCATATCCATGTCTTTCAGCATAAAGTTCAAAGGAGAACATATAAACAACATTAGCTTCTTTCAGACTAAGCCAGTGCTACAGAAATCAGTCCATCTAAAATTGTAGACCATTTGAGATTTGACAAAATAAAAGACCAACACAATTATGCGTTTCAGAAGTCTCACTTATAGAAGGCAGCCCGACCAAGCATAACCCCAGGAGCTCCAGCACTTCTGGCAGCATTTACCTGCAGGTTTAAAAAACTGTTATACTTGGAAAACTATTCACAATGCAGAAATACCAAGCCAAACTCATCTATCATAAGTTCTCAAAGATGTGTGTCACTGGTTCTCAAGCGTAGAAATCAAGAAAATCCAGACATTGGATGGAAAGGTCTGAACAAACAAGTACCAACAAAGAGATGGAAGAATAGTGGCATGTATGCGAAACCTATGCTTAGAATGAAATTTACCAGTTGAGAACGAAAAGAGGGAGAAGGAAGAATATCATCCCCATTCTCATTACCACGACCAGGAATTCCTCCCACATCAGTGTGGGGAAAGTCTTGGCTTTTACAGGCGTTCAGACTTCAGTGTTTGTTCACATCTAAAAAAATCTAGACATAAACAGAGTGCTTTAGGTCGCTCCACTGGTGATAATCAGAAAGTTCATACTGAGGAGGAAAGGACAATGTGGACAGCGACCAAAATGATCAATAAAAAATGGAAGATGTGTCCACAAGTTCACGGTAAACACACGGGGTAAGGTGTAAACTTATAACTATGGATCAAATGGAATATACTCATCAAGGATTGAAATTACACAAGCAAACAAAGACAAGGTTGAAAGAAATAGAAAAGAGGAGTACTTCTTCTATTGAGTTGATACCTCCATTTACGGTAAACTTTAAATCTGGAAAGTCACGTAGAAGGCCATAATAGTACTCGTACCTGCATTAGTTATGATAAAATCACTGTACCATTCACACGTAGTTTGTTCATTGACTCCAGTTTCACTGTCAAATGCTTATAGCAAGAAAGAAGGTGACATCGTCTTATATCAGATATTTAAAATTTAATAGAATGGCCTCGGATGAACTCAAGCTTGTCGTCATCACAAATTTGCTTCTTGACTGTTGTGATTGCCTCTCAAGTCAATAGGGAAAGGCCCACAATTTCATATGTCTTAACATGTACCCTCATGTGAATGCCTTTCAAAGAACTCAAGCATGAGCAATGCACTGACCCATCACATATCAAGCATGAAACAAACATCATAACGGATTGGATAGCATCATTCGAACTTGTCATTACTCATCGGATGTGGCACTTGCCATAATATCCAGAAACAAACTTTATCATATGCTTGAGTTTATGGTAGAAGGATCACAATAGTATTTGTATCAAAATAATCGACATAAACAACCTCTATCTCCAAGCTAAAACAAGAGTAATTTCATTCCCAGACACCTCTCTATGAAGTACCCTTTGGGACTATAGTTAGGGTCTTCAGATATCTTATACTCTATGACATGTGAGAAACACTAAAAAGAGCTGCATACTTGAGTGGAGGAATGGATCGATTTTCAGCAGGGCTGATGCCATTAAGGAGTGCCTTTCTCGAGTGTATGATGAAATGCTTAACTGGAGATGAAGAAGAAACCTTGTATATAAAGTCACCTGATAATAAAATCAAAATGAAGAAAAATAAGATATAAAATTATTTGAGGCACCAGGTCAAATTTATTGCATCAAACAAGAAGAAAGAAAGGCTTTAGACAAGATTAAAAATATAAATATTTGCGAAATAAATTTGTCGATTGTAACACTAAATTATGATTTCTGCATCAAGTGGTTACGCTAATTTAAGGTAATGATCTAACGGAAGGGGGTAGGGAGAGTATAATTATTTTTCCGAAATAAATTTGTCGATTGTAACACTAAATTACGATTTCTGCATCAAGTGGTTATGCTAATTTAAGGTAATGATCTAACGGAAGGGGGTAGGGAGAGTATAATTATTCTTCTGATCAAATATGGAAATATACAAAACCATGAACAATGACAGATGAAAACTACAAGAAAGATAACAAGAATTTTTGTCAAA
>JAOVYX010017244.1:0-22668 GCA_035668315.1 Drosera spatulata
AAGGTATTGATTACAACGAAATCTTCTCTCCAGTGGTGAAGCACACATCTATTCGATTGATCTTGGCATTGGTCGCAACACTTGATATGGAAGTAGAGCAGATGGACGTGAAGACAGCATTTCTTCATGATTTTTTTAGAGGAAACCATCTACATGAATCAGCCAGAGGGGTTCGTTAAACCTGGAAAAGCAGTTGCCAAGGCAGTGGTACAAGCGGTTTGATGGGTTCATAGTTTCTCACGGATATTCTCATAGTGAGTATGATCCTTGTGTTTATTTTCGCTTTTGTGATGGTTCTATTGTGCTGCATAGTCTCTATGTAGATGATATGCTAATCGCTTCGAAGAATAGAGATGCAATTCTTCAATTGAAGTGAATGTTGAGCTCAGAATTTGAGATGAAGGATGTTGATGCTACGAAAAAGATTCTAGGCATGGTGATTGTCCGTGATAGAGCATCAAAGAAATTGTGGCTTACTCAGAGAGGCTACATTGAGAAGATTTTGGTGAGATTCAACATGAAGGACACAAAATCAGTGGCAATTCCTTTGAATGCTCAGTTTAAGCTGTCAGCTCAACAGTGTCCAGATTCAGATGAAGAGGTGGAGCATATGTCTCGTGTACCGTATGCTAATGCGACAGGATGTCTCATGTATGCTATGGTATGTACTCGCCCAGATATTGCTCAAGCTGTTGGTGTAGTTAGCAGGTATATGGCTAATCCAGGAAGAGAGCATTGGAATGCTGTGAAATGGATTATGCGGTACTTGGCTGGAACTACAAATTATGGCATCTTATTTGATGGTCAGGTTGCAAAGAGTGATATAGTTGGGATGATGGATACAGACTATGCAGGTGATTTGGATTCCAGGAGGTCTACGAGTGGGTATGTTTTTACTTTCTATGGTGGACCTGTTATCTGAAGATTTGTGTTGCAGGATGTGGTTGCGTTGTCTACCACGGAAGCAGAGTATATGTCATTAACAGAGTGTGAAAAAGAGGCATTGTGGTTGAAGTATTTGGTTGAGGAACTTGGGTTCAAGCAGGAAAAAGGTGTTCGGTTATTGTGTGACAGTCAGAGCGCAATCTACTTGGCAAGGAATCCAGTGTACCATGCTCGGACGAAGCATATCGATATTCGTTATCACAAGATTAGAGAGTGGTTGAATATCGAGGTTATAGATTTGCAGAAAGTTCACACAAAGGAGAATGCGGCAGATATGCTTACCAAGATAGTTCCCAAGATCAAGTTTGAGCGCTGCTTAGACTTGATCAACGTTTCTTTGTGCTGAGTCTATAGTGGAGCATCCTCGCCACGCGAAGAGGGGTGTGAGGACGTGCTAGGCTGTGGCACGGGAGTTCGTTAATGAGTTGCTCTGGTATGGATCATAAAGTAAATGCCAAAGGTGGAGATTGTTAAGATTTGACGTTGACTTTTTAGATATATTGTTAAGATTTGACGTTGACTTTTTATATTCTGTATACCCTATAAATAGATCCTTATTGCGTAGAAAATAAGGTGAGAGAGAAACTAGGGTTTTCAGAGCGATACACAGAGAGAGCGATCTCAAAAGAAAATCTCTATAATCTGATTCCCTTTGATTAGTGAGTTTTTCTTCCCGTGGGTTCTTCCCCTTGAGGGTTTTTCCCACGTAAATCTGGTGTCGTTTTTCGTTCCTGTTATTTATCAATCGTGTTTGTTAATTGATCAATTGTTTGTTGAATTACAATTCTGAGATTGTCTCGAGATTCAAATCGCAACAGATTTTTTGTGATTGCTCATTGTTACAAGCAAGAGCAAATAACCGTAGAACATATCTTTATTAAATCAATCATAAGCTCAATCTGGAGGTTGTTTTTGTTCATTGCACAAATTTTGCTTGCAATGATTTCATGAAAACACATGGTTCAAGTTTTTGCTGAAGTGTCTCGTGTTCTGAACCCTGGAGGAGTCTTCATTATAAGCTTCAGCAACCGTATGTTCTATGAGAAAGCAATCAGCTAAAGGAGAGCTGGGACTCCTTACAGCCGAGTGCAGCTTGTTGTACAGTATTTCCAATGCATCGAAGGGTTTACACAGCCTGAAATCATCAGAAAACTACCATCATCATAATCGCCAGAAAGCCGCAATGCACCTTTTAATTGGTTCAGCAAGTTCTTTGACCTTTTTGCTGGTGGTTCGGACCCTTTCTATGCTGTACTATCTTACAAGAACTTCAGGCCTTTGTCTGAATGAAATCTGGCTACTATTCTATATTATATTGCAAATAATTAACTTCGATCTACAACTTTCCATAGTTTACTATGAAATGCCGACTAAATTATTTCGCATATTATAAGCCTGTTCTCCCAAGCTGCCACACCGGAAAGGCTAGCTAAAGACATCTTTGGTCGCCCAGTAGATGGGAAAACACAGGGCGTAGTTTCAAACTCAAATTTGCGGATTCAAGCAACAGTTACGCTTTCTGATGTACTAACAATGGCATGTCACTTAAAATCGTGAACCAAGTAACACTAACCTACATGCATGGATGATGCAGGATGTGGAGGAGAAAATACACTCCAGGTAGGGTTGTACACTAACCGAATCAAGTCGAGTTTCTACAAATTCGATCTCGAACATCTACTATTCATTTTGAGTAGAATATCAAATGAATTTGAACACAAGCAAAAAATTCAAGTTCGAAACCAAATATGTGTAATGCTTATCGAGTTTGGAACTACTCATCTTGTAGTTTGTCGAGCTACAAGTCGAGACAAACTCGAGCCAAACTCGATTCTTAATGTTGAATTCAAGATGGACCTCTGTTAATTCTATGAAATATTTTAGAATCATGTCAACAACACTATTTTTTAATATCACATTACAATGTTGAGATTGATAATATCGAAATATCAAACATAATCTAAAAACGTAAATTGCAACATAGAAATATCATTCTCAAAGGATAAGTACAAAATACAAAAAGAGCTACCATCTACTAGTCTACTACTACGTACAAACATTTTCATCTCTATGTGCGAGCATATCAAATTATAGAACCAGTTACTTAGAGCACATCTATCTTAGTTTCAAATATAAAACCAGTTATTGCATATTTCTATTTTAGCATCATTTTTTTATTCAGGGTTGGAAAATTATTTTTATACTTTAATTCCAAATTATAACCATAGCATCACATATAACTCATGATTGGACCACTTTTATATTTGCTAAATAGTTATTATATCAAAGTTATGAATCGGCATTATAATAGGACTCAATAAGAAGACGAGCAGGGCCATGTCGATCCTTTTATTCATGACCGACATTATCATGGAGGAGCTACTCATCACCATGACGAGGTTGACGCTGAGGCTACAGGTCCAGACCGGGACGATGATGCTGCAGATCCTGACGATGCTTGTCATTCAGATGATTTATCACCGAGACATCGTATATCACCGGGTAGGTTCACTCCATCTACCTATACAGGCGGCCCAAGGACAACAAGAGTTAGGGTCGGGGAAGGCCGATAAGGACGAGACTGATTTATTCTCTATTTATGTATTATGCATAGACGAGTTCTCTTGATTTTCTACTTATGTATTATGTATAGACAAGTTTTCTAGTTTTCCTACTTATGTATTATGTAGTTCGAATTTTACAGTTTAATTATGACGATGTAGTTCGGATTTTAGAGTTTCATTATGACGAAGATTTATCATCTACTATGTAGTGTTGAACTTTGATGTCACGGATTATGGCTTATGTATTATCCATCATTCACAACAGTTTGTTTAACGTATAGTTCTCATTCTATTCATCGATCATGTAGACCAGTTTCTTTTTCCTGATAGTTTACGATTCTATTTATCAATCGTGTATTACGTGTATTTACGGTTTTATTCATCGATCACGTAAACCAGTATCGTCTTGTTTTAGTTATATTCTACCTTTTTTTTTATCGATCATTCCCAAAAAAATCATCAATGTATCATAGCTACAAGATCTGTTTGTTTGTCTAACCAATATTTTTGAAAAATATCTGATCATGAAAAAAAAACGCGCAAGATTAACACTTATAAATGAAATCTACATTTATCTTTCACTTTGTAATATGCAATCAGATGTTATATATTAAGAGACTCCAACTATTATGTTATCGTTTCATACATCATCTCTACGTTTCTTAATGGTTTATTTATCGTTTTCATTCTGTCTGTCATTTTTCTGGAATATGGGCTTCATCAAGATAGAAATTAAACTACACGTCGGAGGGAGTTGGTTATCCGATCTGACCACGGGAGAAATTTTTTGGTTCGATGGACAGTTAAGAATATTTGAGATGCGTTTAGTAAAGGACTCTTACTCCCAATTGATGGCCAGGATTCAAGCAGAGGACGGCGCGTTCAAAACGAACTCCAAAATGGAAATCATGTACGCAAACGAGGATTCTCTTGGTCTGAACTACATACAAATCGATTCTGAAAAAAATTGGTTTTGTCTTCTTCGTTACTGTTATTCAATTGGCCAACCGGCCGAACTTTATACAACCCAAGACGATTACAAGAGGACAGAGATGTATCGAAGATCAAGATTCGGAAGGAAAATTGCCAACGCATGTCGTCCACGAATTGGAGCTGTGGGCTTTAGACCGTATGAGATTACGGATTATTAATATTCAACTTGGCGTTACATGATCATACAAATGTACGAGACCGATGTCAACAATCACGGAGTCCTGCATGGCCGGTGATGAGTCTCACACCCAATCACGAAGCTTCAAGCTCAAGTGCAAGTTCAGATAAAATCATTGTTCATCTATACTATGGAGGAGACCAAAGGACGGCACCGAAAGACACAACACCTGACTGATCTTTCTATGATGGTAAATAGATTTTTCTAACACTTAGTGTATATGACTCTCTTCAATTCATAAAGAATTACATCCTTTCCTCGAGAACGATCCTGCAGCGTGGAAAACTACATGTTCAGATCCGGTGATCTCCTACGTCTACAAAAATAGCACTACAAATCGTTGAAAATATCAAACGATTGGGACAGATGAGGTGCTGAGAGAAATTCTTCAGGAGCACATGGAAGACGGAACAAATCCAATATTCTTAATTCGTGGATATGATTTAGTTTAATTAGTTCGGAAAAACTATCCATATATTCAAGGTATTTGTAATTAATAAAAAATATATAATCTTATTTTTTTTTATAATTACAATATCATATCATACATATATCATGTTAAAATTTTTCAAGTTATATCAATATAACTATAACAATTGATTAATCATTATTTTTTACGGAGTTATATTTTTTGAATGAATCAATCATAACAAATATGATAATTTATGGAGTTATATTTTTAACATAATGATAATATTTAAAATATTTTGACTGAATTATAATGTTATTAATGAGTGTGAGTATAGGATGTGGGATTATTTCCCTAGTCACAGGAAGGCGCCCTACGTCTTTATGAAGACGCCTTGCGCGTTTAATTCAACCAAAGACCCCCTGCGCCTTCTTCTGGGAATGGCTACATTTTAAAAACAGATCTATTTTAATAATTAATTTATTTATGAACCTAATTGGATAATTTTGTTTATAAAGAGATCTAAAATTGTAAAAGACTCCTGCACCTCTATGCTCCGACGGCTCACACAATCTCTCTGAAGGGCCTGTCTCCTCTGCCTTTGTGCACCCGACTTTTGCGGCCTCTTTCTATGGGAGAAAGAGGAAAGACACAAAGTATGACGAGGGTAGGCAGCAGACGCCCTATACTTATCCCACGCGAAGCCAACTAATAGCCATTGCTCCAGAGCCGACATTTGATATGATTATTGCAGTTGATGAGCCGCAGGACACGACACATGATACGAATGGTGATGCTGAAGAACCGATTCTGTAGACGAACCCCCTGGAATTTACAGATTGAGACTATAAGGCAGAGTATCTACACATTAGCTCATCATCAGTACCCGTGGCTGCGTATTTCCCTCCATCGAGCATAAAGTTCTAGATCCCAGCACCTTTCGAGGTCTAGTTGTCATCTCCTTCTGTACCGCTTGCACCATCGCAGGTTGCGCTTCTACCTTCTATTGCTCCTCTAACACCAACGCAGGTTAATTATTCCGATCATCACTTTTTCTTTTCTTTCTTTCTTTCTTTCTTTTTTTTTTTTTTTTTTTTTTTTACTTATCCCATGTCCATTTTGATATATTTTTGCATATCAGTTAATTTTTTGCAGAGCCCGAAGTCCAACCATTGTCTAAAGCCACCTGTTGAAGAAGATCACCCACCAAGATTCAACGACTATACGAAACAATATTATTGGCTCCGGTCTCTGATGATTACAAGCGTTTGGTGAATGAGAGTGATAACAAGGGGCAACTGATTAGAGGTAATTCATATGAAATCAATTCTCCCTGGAAAGTGGTTATACGAGGAGGTTATCGACGTCTACTTTATGTTCTTGGTATCTATAGAATGGAGCAAGACCGCGGAAGCGTGTTATGTGCCATGAGTCTTCACCCAAATGTGCGAGAGGGATGTGGCCAAGAAGTTGTTTAAGTAAACAATGAAGATGGATAAGAAAAAGAAAAAAAAATGTCGCTCATCAGGGTCCCTAATGATCCATTGAGTTCCATGCCAATGATTTTATCATGTGAAACGTGACAATCAAATTTCTATTCGGGATGTCAAGACCGTCTTTATTCTGATGTGCCATAAAAACCACTATATCTTGTACATATTCAATCTCTTTCAATGAAGAGTGCTTCTCATTATCCTATGAATGGCAATAAGGAGATGATGACGGAGAGAATGTCGAAAACATATATATAACCTATGACAGATATAGAAATGTCACAAGAGACAAGAAAGCGGAAAAAGTGTGCATGCAACCATCTGATGGAAGTTATGGAGCAAAGATTAGTTCTAAATCAACCTCAACAAATCTTGCAATTGTCATTGTTTAAAACATATTTTTTGAATGTTTATTGTATCATCAAACAATGTGGTGATAAATAACCTGGACATCATTTGAAAATACGATACCTAACCTATCATTAGTATTGAATTGTATGGTCGAGACCTGTTGGTTTGGCGGCTAACAAAAAGGATAGAGAGAGACACAAATATGAGAAAAATAGCAGAAAGATAATTCATTATTTTTATCCCTAGATTAGACTCTTTCTCGAGTAGGTTTTCTCTTATTTTTCAAAGTTTAGTTTTGATGATAATGAAATCTTGATCATGACATATTTGTGGTTTTGTTTTAGTACTTGATATCTATTGTGGGATATATCATGCTTGTAGTTTGATTGGTGGTGTTGTTTCTTGGTCTTGTTTATTCTCAATGATCGTTTTAGAGTTCTTTTGAGGATTTTGTATTTGACTGCGTGCTGAGTTAGGAAATCAGTTCTTCTATCGATTCGTTGTGTAATTTTCTTCGTTATTCTGTTTTTCATCGCCCATTATCCCAACAAATTGAAACATCATTTAGAAGACACAAAGTCACTTCAGAATAAGGAAAAAACATAGAGTGGGACATCATACGTTACAATTCAGAATAATTAGTTACAATTCAGATTACTAAGAGTTTACAATCCAGATGATATCATAATTATAATACTGGGATATTCCCCATCAAAAGGTTGGAGGAGAGAGGCATTAATGTTCTAGATGTCATGCTTAAGGACGATTCATTTGTCTCTTAACCCAAAAAGGGGGAAAGAGAGATTATTCTCCGCATAATTTTCATTCATGAGCTTGCACTAAATCTTAAACAATACATTCTATTTATAGTCAAACACAAACTTAGAGTAGTCTATAGATACTAACACAAATTGAAATTGAAACAAATCAAAAGTAATAAAGAATTATATAATCTAAAATTTAAAACTCCTAATTATTGTATCATTCTCACCCACCTAGAGAAAACTCGACCTCGAGTTTTAAGCAAGCGATATGAGAACTTTTCAAGAATAGAATCTGCACATGATTGTGTGAGACGACTTGATTTCTTTTACTTGTCTTTGAATAAAAAAGGATCATTCAGGTTTCGACTTCGCAACAATCTATTACGTCATCGTATACCTCATGTCTTCTATCAGATTCTTCCATTGAAATAAGATTATAATCATCATCATACTCAATGATCGCACACCATCAAACACCATCGGCTCGATCATCATGCTTCGATACTGATGCAGGACGACAACATTAAAATTCTAGATGTCATTCTAGAGGATGATTGATAGGCCTCAAAACCCAAAAAGGAAGGAAAGAGAGGATAATCTCTTCATTATTTTTCATTCATCTGAACTTCTACGAAAATCTTAAGCAACAAAATCTATCTATCATGGAAAACGAACCTATTCTATGCATGGACACTATCCAAATTTGAAATAGAAATAAATCAGAATAAAAAACGAATTATATAATATAATTTAAAACTCTTATTTATTGCATCACAAAATAATGTATCTGAACCCAAAATCTAATTGTGTTATTCATTCATCATTTTCATGTGAAAAAGCAACATAAAATCATCTGTTATCCTCCATAGCTCTCTTTAATATGATACTATACGAAAGAAGGAAAAGGCTATAGAAGTTAAAGGAGTGACTTTACAAGAAAGGTGAAAATAGATGACCGAGGAAGCATGATTGTGGAGGATAGAAAGAGGAGAATGTGCGGCAGCAAAAAGGCTGTTGTGTTACATGGAATACGTATTTGATTACATTCGTTGATGACCACATTCTCAAAGCATAATATTGAGACTTTGGAGTATTATTAAGCAACCAATTAATAAAGCTCCTAAGTTTCTGTTTCCCCTTTGTTTTGCAGTAGTTTAGCTCTCAATCAGTGATGTATCTGATCCCAAAATCTAACTGGCATCATTAGAGTCGTTGGCTTGATGCATGATTCCAAAACCTAACAGATAACTTGATTTAGTAGTGTATACCTCATGTTGGATTTATCCACCGTAATATGGTCTACATATCAATCTTTCTAATAATTAAAGATTATCTTTGTGATATCTCAGCCCTAAAAACAATATATAAAGCATTTATTTCATATATTGTATAAATCTTTTTAGTAATAGTATCTTAAAAAAGATATTTGGAAGGGAAAAAAAAAAAGAAAAGAAAAACAGAACAGAGGAAAAGTAGAGCAGGATCAAATCAGTTACCAAATCCCTCTTCCCATTTGCCTTCTTCCTTCGCCGTCTCCTCATCTCTTCATATGCCATCTCTATTTGCACATGACGAGAGCAAAAGAAGATTCCTTTTTCTTTGTTGATTTCATCTCGAATCTCAACGAGTATCACCATTGTCGTTGATACGTCATCATTTTATCGCGTAATCATCTAATTCTCCTCGTATTTGTTGATAACATAAGGGTTTTAGAATGATAAGATTCTGATTTAAGTAATTCAAACTTGCTTATGTTGTTCATGAGGATGTTTGATAGATTTATGGGTTAAATTGGTAGGCTAAGATTGAATTGTGAAAAAATAATTTTTGTTGAAAAGTTCAAAAATCTATCAGAAAAAATAGGGTGTGAATTAGGCTACGAGATTCACAAAGAATAAATTTTAAGATGTCTAGTTGATGAAAATATTTACGGTTTGTCAATCAAATATGTGTGCATCGAGTTATAAGTCGTTAAGCATAAGAGTGTTATCCTCTCCTGCAAGCTGATTTGTCCATGTTTAAAAAATAAGATGCTTCTAATGGTGAATGATTATGCAAAAACTGTTATATGGTTAAAATTGTCTCTGAGTCTAGTTTACTATAAAATTTATAAAATTAGATTTGGGACTTTCTACTAAAATTTCTCAAGAAATGAGTGAGAAAGTGTCAAACAACATGATTTGGTATTTTGATGGGAATAAATTTAGTTAACTCGGATAATTTAGCAAGATTTAAAATATAAAATTTATATTTTTAGAAATCACTGTATGTCTAATTTCTAGAAAAATTAACCTCATATCATTTGGAGTTATTTATAAAAAGTTATGAGTTAAAACATATTGAAAGGTATAGCTATCTCATTGGTTAAATATGCTAAGTCTAAATGCAATTATCCGTTTCACTAGAAATGATCACGACATGTATTTTCACTAGAAAGTTATAACAATTTTCATAAGAAGACACATACCTTTATTTTTGTAGGAAAGATGACATGATAGTGCTTATGTTTTTTGATTATATATGTAGGATAATCGTTTCAAATGGTGTCATCGTCAGCTGTTAGGATTGTTGTTCACGGATTTCATGTGACAATCTAGTACACTCGTCCCTTCTTTGAAAATCCGTTTGAGGACCCTTCTTTGCGCCACGACAGGCACACATCGTACTTAGTTGATTGAGTTGAAAGCAGCGTTGTTTGTTTTATTGTTTTCCATGTTCTGACGACCCATGTTTTTGTGAGCTTATCTGTGATATTTGCTACTTTTTGGTTTCTATCAAATGTGACGTGTTTTGGTTCTCACGTCGTTTTTATCTTGCTTGTCTTGAGTCGTTTTTGACCAGAAATGACTCTGGACGTTGTTGGTCGGGTAAGTCCAGAGGGTACTCTAGCCTTCTAGGGAATAGAGTCGTTTGAGATTTGACTATAGAATGTCTCAACCGGTGGTATTTAATACCTGAGATGAGCTTAGGTTTACGCAGGTTGGATCCATCGTCGAGTATAACTGGATGATTGATCATGGATATCCAAAACGTTTGAGTTGTTTTAGATAGACATGTTGATTATTTTTATATTTAGTTTGATTGAATGTAGGTTTTAGAGCCGACATCCTGGTGTGTTTCGTGTATGTGTCTTTTGAGAGAGATATTGACTTTTTATTGGGGTTGTTGGGAATATACATGGTTGTTGCACCTTTTACCCTAGTTGATTGTACTTCTTGATTTGCTAAGAACTCCCTATTTGACCTTTCATTGTATTGGGAACCAACTGTAATATCCCTGAAATTTTTTGGATAATTATAAATATATCTAACCGTCTCTAGTTATTGGGTCATTATTATTTTAATGAGATATCGCGAGTTTAAATTTAGCGTAAGAGGATCTCAGTGATATTTTGAACAATTGTATTAACTTGAAAATATTTAAATCCTGAACAACCCGTAAATATCTTAATAGCCTGCCTATGTACTGAATTCAATTTAAGCTAATTTCACATCAACCTGAGCATCCCAATCGAGAGCAGAGACAGAGAGAAAGGGTAAGTGCTTCTCGTCTTCATCTTCGCTTCCGTCTTCGTATGACAGAATTAGGGAACGCTCGACCTCAACAAGATCTGACAACACCCGACATTCCCTGCCCTTTCCCGATTCGATCTGTTCACCCCCGACGTCGCCCTCGCCTTTGGCATAATCAACAAGGCGAAATCCATACTCGCCGCCCTCGCCGTCGATCCCCGTACGCCGGACAGCTTTCCCCGCTTCTCCCCAACTCATACCCCGTCCCTGTCAACAATCCCCGACGACAGAAAGAACCGAGAAACAGTCGGAATTGGCCCTCCCTCAATCGACGACGACGACTTCGCACGACAATAGTACACCCCGCTTGTTCCTTGACTTGTTCCCTGCCTCCCTTGACTTGTTCCCTGCTTCTCTCACGTCGCCCCGATAACCGCCGACTTGTACCCGGCCACCAATGATAGCCCCTTGCCCTGCTAACTTCGCCTGAGCTTGTTTTTCCCGGGACAGAATGTGGGATATTTTCCCACATTGAATCAATGGCCCTATCGTGCAATGTTTATAACGTTATATCGTTATAACATTATTCCTTCGTAATTTTCATCGTCGCAACGATCATTTAATTATCCTAAATATCCCATCGTCATATTTGATTTAGTAATCAAATATTTTCTTGAATTTAAATATATAACCTTTATGCGCGACTATATTTTAGTTCGTAACGTTATATGTAACGTCTTTTCTTCGCGCTTTATTTACATACGTATTGTACGTATGTTATACATTCATTTTTAAAATTCCCAAAAATTCTCGAGTATTACATTGAATGTTCAATTTGCATGCTAAAAAGGGTAACGATGCAACCTGTAAAATATTATAGATTATAATAATGATTCTTGAATAATGTTTGTTCTTGATGTGTGACACCATGTATGTGATTGTATATTATTTTGTGATGAACTATCAATCCTGAAAAACTTTAGATAACGTTACAAAAATATCTGACCTGGATAACATATAGGGAATTATTTTCGAATAACCCCGAATATAATTAATATAATTTTTAATGCCATGGTAGTCATCAATTATACATGGGATTAATTTTATGTTAAATGCCTGAAAATCCTGAATTATAAATGTCATGATAGTCACCTACTATATATGGGATTAATGTGATTAATTTCATGTTACATGCTTGAGAATCCTGAATCCCAATCATGAAGCAATTCCTATAATTATTAATGACAGGGACGATTACGGTTACATGACTAGATAGGAAGAATCTAATTAACCCTTTAACGTGCACACAACAGCATCAAGTGATGACCGTATTTGGTTAACCGTCCTGGGTCGAATGCAGAGACTATCAAGCCTGTTTAATTATTCCTAGTACGGCCATAGTAGCTAACTATGTTAAATTCATGTGGTGACTTTTCCCATGTCATCAACTTATAAAAGTCACGAAAATAAACACGACATGACATGTAATGCATGAATAGCCTCAAAAGCTTTAATAAAGGCTAAGGGTTATGAAACAAGATTTAACCAGATCAACTTGGATTATTATTTTGTATGTATGTATAAATATAAGTATTTATATATTCCTGTTTGGCATATGATTGCTCGGTGTTATTTGCATTGCATCTTGTTTGTGCATGGGAAACGCATGATATAATAACTATGCCAGACCTCTGAAATGGACATGTATCCTGTGTTAATGGGCTCTCGTGCTCATGGTTACATTTTTATTTCTGGTAATAAGGGAACGTGCGATGGATCATTTCACAAGAGCAATATCGATTAATTTCGATTTCCTATAACATTTTATTTCATTTCATGGACATATGATTTTTTTGTAATAAAGGACATTGTAAGTTGGACATTTCTTGTAAGTTCTCTATGTTTCTGATACTTAAACCCCTTGTAATCTTGTTGCCTTGCTTCAAATAGATTTTGGAGTGGCGGTAACGCCACGTATAAAGTAGGTATTGGACAAGTAATTTTCGGAGAGTTACTGAATGGTATCAGAGCGTGGGTTTAAGAAAGAAACATGAGGATAATAACGATACAATACAAGTTAGGGGTTCTGAGAAAACCTTAGGTAGTTAAGAATATCCGCATATGGGTAGAAATCTGACCATGTACATGTTAAGTTAGCAATGAGTGATTTCGGTGATATGTTTCTTGGCATAATCTTATATGATATCTTATACCTTCTAGTTAAGTGATTCCGTTGATTGACTCAAGAATAATATTTCGCAGTTCAGGGAAACAAAAATCTAGTAAAATACAAGTAAAACCAGTATGGCAGAGGATTCCGCGTTTTCTTTCGTTGGACGACTTATATCGGCACTTAGAAAGGACGCTAAAGGTTATAGAGGCTTTTAAGAAGATTTATGATCCATTAAGGTATTCGATATACCATGCAGCGGCAGTTTTTCATAACTTGTCACGTTATGAGAGATCCTTAACGCTTAAAATTAAGTATGACAACCTGCTCGTGGGTGAAGAACCGAATAAGAAGGAATATTTCGTGAATGGAAAATGTAAAATTAATGGAAGGAAGTTATGTCAAGAGATTTGGTGCTATGACTTAAACCAGTAGTGGGGACACCCTAACTATGAGGAAAATTACAAGAACTACTTACAATTAGAGAAGCTTGGTGGGAGACTAATTTAAAGGATTGTTCTAGTATCATGATTTTAAGATTGTAAGAAATTAGTTTAGATGTCGTTTAATTTATGTTTTATTCGTTGGCGTTTACTTTTTATGTATTATTCTGGATTATTTAATAAAATGGCCGAGCCAATCTTTTTTATTGATATATTGTTTATGATTCTCGATACTTATGCTTGGAAAATCATGACATGGGATGACGTATTGGATGTTCTGTTCTTTGATATATGACTAGAGGATTTTAAGTTATGATCCCATGGGACTGACTTTAGAATTTCTTGATTCAGGATCCAATGGTTACATAAGAAGCCATATTATTGGCTACCTCAATGGGATGGAGTAGGCCCCCTAACTAAGCACTTTCCATATTTGAGAAGGGACTTAGACGAGTGGGCTGATGAGGATTGGTTGCCTATGCACCCGTTCGTGAAGCAGACTTACTACTTAAGTGAATTTCCAGACACGAGCTTTATCAAAAATATACGACGTTATATCCTGATTTGGTCATTGGAAATCAACCCAACCAAACATACTACAAGCAAGGAGAATGGACTGTGAGCTTTGATTTATTGGCTTATTAAATTCTGGGAGAAAATGTTGCTCTATCGGTTCTTGAAAAGCAAACTTTGGAGGTAGGATAGCCCTCTACCAAGAAGCGGAAGACTATGAATGATGATGACGTGGTGAAGACTATGAAAGTGGATGGGACGCGCAAGAACCCGATTGTCATAGCTGATGATGAAGACGTGCCTATGGCAGATCAAACCCCACCATCGGAGAAGGAAGCTGAACTAGAGTACCATCCTCACCGGTATGATCGACTGAGGACGATGTCATCTATACGTTGGTCTAGCTCCGATTCGGAGAAGGAGGCATCGAGATGTGGTTCCCCAACTTGTGGATATTCTCCCACATATCCATGCTCTCCCGGCAGCCACTGTTAGAGTTAGATCATCATGATCAAGTAGCGTATGAGATTCTAGATAGCTAATATAATAAACGAGCATTATGAAGGTCATACTAGATTCCTTTGGATGTTATACGCTATTTCCTATTGATTACGTAGTGGTTAATAAAAGTTGTTCCATTTCGTGAATCTTCATTCCTTGATTGATATCTAGCTTATGACATGTTCCACCCCTGAGCCTGGCATGATAAATATTCCTGAGCCTGGCATGAATAGAAAAAAAACAAAAGAGATTCGAGCCTGAAATGAATACTCCTGAACCTGAATGGAAGTATACCTGACATTGATAAATGTGTTATTTTAGTCATTAAAACATTCCGCAATATGCCTTCGACGTGGTCCAAAATCAGAATGCTCCGCTCGTGGAAGGTGGAGAAAAAGTTGAACAACAAGACTATTGTGCTGAGTCAATAGGACCAGCAAATGTGCCAGACAACGCACAAGCTGCTGTGGTTAATGCACCTAATGTGGTTAATGCCCTGCTGTTGATGCTCTTTTGGTATTCCAAGTTTTGGTAGGGGAGTTAGAAAAAAAAATCTCAAAATAAAGCTGAAGACCAGGGAGTGGAAGGTGATAAGTATCTCCGTTGCCTAAATGCCTATCGCCCGAAGCGCATCAGCGGTGAAGGCAACCCGAAAAACCTTGAAGACCGGCTTAAAAGTTTCGAGAAGTTACTTGATGCAGTTCAGTGCCCTGATAACTTAAGGATCACTTTCGCTTCATATTAGCTCGAAGACGAAGCTGATGCCTGGTGGAGCACTGTTGAGGAAAGGACTGAAGAGGAAGAATTTGGATGGGTGGACTTCAAGGCCATAATTAGGGGAAGGTTCTACCCTGAGTCCCTCCAAGCTGAGAAGAGGAATGAGTTACTCAACTTGAAACAAGGAACCATGACCCTGTTGGAGTATGCCTCAAAATTCACGAATCTATTGCGATTTCAACCAGCATCCTATGCATAGGATGCTGAAAAGCAAAGACAATTTCTGGGTGGCTTGAACTACAAACTACGTACTAGCCTGGCTCCTCAAACCCTTGCGACCTATCAGAAGATGTACGATGGAGTAGTGAAACTAGAACGTGCGATACTTGATTGGGATGATAATCAGGGACAAGGATTTAAGACGAGGAAAACTGGGTGGAACACGCAAGCTAATGGATCAAACTCGGAGGCTGCTGGTAACGCCTGAAGCCAGAAGAAGGGAGCACCTTTACAACAGAGTAGCGATACTCGGAATTTCTCAAGGACGTCTCGCGGCCAACAGTCAACCCAATCAGAAATTGAGAACTCTAGAGGTAATAACCAGAGCAGATTTACGAGCAATGTGAAGTGCAATAGCTGTGGGAAGATTGGACATTACACCAGATTGCAGGATCGCTTCTGGGGCATGTTACCATTGCGGTGATATGGGACATAAACTATCTAACTGTCCACATATGAACAGTAACCCGAGTGGCGATATTGGGAAGCCAACTGCTTCAAATAAATTTGCTGCTCAAACATCGAATCCCTCAGTCAATCAAAACGCCAAGGGAAACAACTGGCGGGCCGAGTTTTTATGATGAACCTGCAAGATGCTCAAGACGAAGGCGCAACTGTGACCGTAATATTCAACTTCTATTTAAGCCTGCTAATATACTGTTTGATACTAGAGCAATCCAACCTTTTGCCGCAGAATCATATCTAGTAAAGAGTGACATGGAAACCCATCCAATGATTAAGGAAAAACAAGTAGGTTCATCCACTGATGAGATGGTGACTTGTGATTCAGTTATTACTCAGACACCAATGACAATAGGAAGGGAATGATCAATCCTCGCTACATAGAACCTTTATATCCTGTGTTAGTGGGCTCTTGGATTCACGGTTACGTGTTTGTTTCAAGTAATAAAGGAAGGTAGGATGGATCGTTTCACAAGAGCGAAGTCGATTAATTTCGATTTCCTATAACATTTTATTTCATTTTCTGGACATATGATTTTCATGTAATAAAGGATATTGTAAATTGGACATTTCTTGTTAGTTCCCTATGTTTCTGATACTTAAAGCACTTGTAATCTTATCATCTTGCTTCAAATAGGCTTTATACCTGCAATAATGCCACGTGTTAAGCTGGTATTTGATGGATAATTTCCGGGGCATTACACAAACGAACCTTTATCGTTTTTAGATTGTAATATTTCCCATATATGTATGTCATTTGTTACCCAGTTGCTGGATTTCTCGTTTAATTTCACAGCTGACAGTTTTTTATGCTCTGTTATTCTCACGGCAGGTTCACAGGATTAACTTGGACGTCGTGAAAGCTCTGACAACGAAACTCTTAGGACTTTTATCGCATGCATTTTCTTCTAGTTTGTTATTTAAGTTTTAAGTTCATTGGATATTTTGGGACATCTTTAGAACAATTCGGTACAAGTTGAAGACAAATATAATTTTATTTCATGGATTTTTATTAAGTTTACTAGATTTTATAAAACTGACGTGGATTATAATGCGATAAATTATAATTCACGTGCCGGTCACACTCCCTCAGATTTGGGTTGTAACAATGTTATCTAAATTAGTTAGTGGGAAGAAGATATGGTTGTTGTGGTTTTTGTTATGGATGGAAACCGCTTAACAGAAACGTATCTCCTTTGATCCTCTCTTTGCTATATAATAGCATAGGATTTCATAACCTTATGCTCAGGGAAAGCCAGAGAATTCAAAGTGAGAGAAACGACAAACACGAAGGATCGAGAGGACGATCGAGGTATGGCTAACAACGATTTATAAAACAACGCTTTCGGTTCTACACTTGATCCTTTACGGATAATTGGTTTTGAGTTGGACTCTCTGGATGTAAGATACATAGTACCAGAGCTTAAGGATCCAATGAGCCGATATCACACTTCTAGGTTCAATGGTTCTCTTGTATACTCCACTTAACCTATGCTTTAAGCCCCAATAGATCTTCACATGACGAGCGCATGTGTACATAAAACCTGCATTGGCTAAAGAGAATATTAAACGGGCATCTGCATACTCGAATAGGTCAACATCACGAGAGAAGGGAAAGCGAGCAAAGCATGCAACCATTCGATGGAATCAAAGGTTATATCGGAAGGAACTAAAACGGCCTTGAAAGAAGGGAACCAAGGAGACACATATTACACACACAAATAGAAAGGGACACTTTCCTGCTCCAATTGTAAGTCTCAATCCTATGCATTTTCTTTCACATGTGCCTATGCATATATTACTAGGTACTTTTGATACTACTACTAATTGGTATCTTTAAACGCTCACAAACAAGAGCGTTATGCGTCACTACTCATTGTAAAGGCAAGAAAAAGCTGATTACAAATTTACAACTACAGCTCACTTTGTCCCACAAATTCTGTGTTCAATCTCTTCGTTTCTTGCGCATTTTCATTTCCCATCTTCATTGCTCTAATCTCACGTATTCTTAGCCCGATGACCGCATCTAGCATCGATACCATTTACCTACACGACGGTGGTGGCGGTGTCAGTGGCGATGGCAGCACAACAGAGCTGCCATCGGCAGACCCCATCAGGGAAGAGCTCATGGAAGCGCTAGTGCCTTTCATGAGGGCTCCTACCCCATCGATGATCAGTCTGCCTCCTAGGGCATCAACTATTAACATATTCGGCCACAAACCGATTGGTTTCCAAGGAATGGAACGATTTCGGTCTCATCCACAGTTTCCATCTCCAGAGCTAATCAACCAACAGGGTGTTCCACAACATCGACATCTGTATCTCAAGCCGTTGTCCCCCAAGGCTGGGACAAACAGGCTGAAGGCAGGAAAACTATACAGAGGAGTGAGGCAGAGGCATTGGGGAAAGTGGGTGGCAGAGATCAGGTTGCCTAAGAACAGAACCCGACTCTGGCTCGGTACCTTCGAGACAGCAGAGGAGGCGGCCTTGGCATACGACAAGGCTGCCTTCAAGCTAAGAGGAGAGTTGGCTAGGCTCAACTTCCCTCAGCTGAGTCACCACGGAGATCATGTCGCTGGGGTCTTCGGTCATTACAGGCCTCTCCACTCTTCTGTCAGTGCCCGGCTCGAAGCCATTTGCCAAAACTTGGAAGTCACTGCCAATGCAAAACAGCAGGATGAAACACCATGTTCTCAGTTGGACACCCTTCTCGATTCTCCTACCAAGCCAGGGCCATCAGAAGCAACATCAGTTTTTTCTTCTCCACAGAAACCACTGAATATTCTTGGTATGGTCTCAGGTGGGAAATATCTGACAGGAATATCTCGTCCGAAACAGAAGTATGAGTTTTCTTGCAGCGGACTTGGTTATGCAGCTGCGTCTGTTTGTTCAAGTGAAGGAAAATCCTCGGCTGGATGGTCGGAGGAATCTGGTGTGACATATTGGAGCAGGATGGGATGGTTCTCGCTCGATGATGAATTACCTTCATTGGATACATACTAATTGGGGTTCTACCGCTGAACAGTAACTACGGTATGAAGATTATGTCAGGCTAGCCAACAGTCTGTATCTGCAATGGAATTTTTGTCATTTGTAGAGATGAATTGGTCATTGATTGAACTGTAAGAACTGATCATGAATTCGTGTGCATGAATATAATGTGGAAGTATAGAGAGGAGAGTAAAGGATGCGTAGTGGACAAAACTTCTGAAGCTCCTAGTTCAAGATGCACTTAACCAACAGGAATTTGTTTTCATATCGTTTGGTATTGGAAGTGCGAAATCTGTCAAAACTGAACTCATATCTGAATCTAAAAAAATCTATTGAAATGAGTTATGAACCAAATTAACTTATATGTAATCACAGCTGTTGTTTCACGCTAGAATACAAGTTAAACCAAACCCAACATCGATTGTATTTTGATTTTCGAGTTTGATAGTCGATTAATGAAGTAGGGTACCTGATATCTGCTGCCACACAAACATAGTCATCCTCTTATTTATGGATTATACTAAACACATAGTTAGATTACGGTAATGTTTAGTAGGTAGGATAAAAGTGTTAGGGATGTGATCCAAATCTGCCCAGAAACAAGGAGTTCGGGCATGCAGTGGTCGTAAGCGTGACAGGTGATGAGTCACGACCGCGACGCAAGTTTGAGCAGTTTTTATTATTTTTGTTGTAAAATCCTATAAATAATGTTCTAGAGTTTTAGTGGACTTGAGATTGAGAAAGAGACCGCAGACAGAGAGAGAATACGAAGAATTGGAGCGTATTAGAGAGAAAACACAAGTCAGACGTAGGATTTGAGCGTTGTTGTGTTAGGTTTGTAACTCTTCTTCTTCATAGTGGATCAGCTGTCGACGGTCGTGGGTTTTTTCTTCCCCTTGAGAGTTTTCCCACTTAAATCTGATGTTCGTTTCTTTTTGTTTTGTTTTCTTTGATTGTGCATTGATCTTATCAAAAAGAAGATTGAATAACTAATTTTTTAATCCCATATTTGATTGAAAAAATAGTATCTAGATTAACGATACCACCTAATGGGATAACCTCTCTAATCCCCTCACTATCAATCCCACTTCCCTCATGGTATTATTAATATCATATTTCGGGATAACTACTTAAACATTTTCATTAAACTGTTGCCCGCCGTCCAACATCGACCGTCAACAGTCGACCGCCGACCACCCACCGTCGACCGCTCACCACCCAACGTTGATTGTCGACCGCACATCGCCACCCGTCGCCCTACCCAAGACCGTCATCCAACTCCTGACCCGCGCACGTCTCAAGACGATAGCATAAGTAAACTTTTGTTGAACTTTAATCTCATAATCCCATTTATATCAAACATGGTTTGTGAAAGACAGGATGGGATAACTAATCCCAGTGTTAATAATAAAGAGATTAATAATCCCCTCATTATTTATCTTGTCTTGTCCCATTTAAGTATCAAACAGCCTAAGGTTGATATGGGACTCATATCTGAATCTAAAACATAATGCATGCACGAAATGAAAGAAATTAATAACGCTCTTCCTCAACTTGATCCCATGAAAAAGCCTCATATGTTTCATTAAAAACTGAATCATTTATCATGATCAATTTACTTTATTTGTTTACACATGTAACCATAGCTTTTCAACACTTCCCTTTCTCTACTTTATATCAAAGTGTATTTCCTCTGTTCTCGTTGCCGGCAACTTGATCCGATGATTATGATTTCTGAATCTACTATATAATGGCACGTCCATTTAACTTGTCACATGATATACAGCTCCAAATCTTATTCATTGAATGTAATCCTTCCCCAGATTTGGTGTTGATATTGTTCCTTTTTATAAGTATATGACCACTAGACTAAAGATTTGAATCATTTGATGTAACTAGTAATTGCTATTGGTAGCCTAGTAGGTGACTTCTCACCGTAGAACTTTATCAGAGTCTAAGCGACGCAACAGAGTTCAGGTAAGGTAGACGAAATTAAACAATAAAAGACAGTATAAAAAAACAATAAGATTTTATTTTTTAAAAAAACAAAAAGCACAAAAAAAAAAAGAAAAAAAGATGAACCCAGTTCGTTAGAGCACTTGCATTAGATTATGTAAAATAGAGATTGTAAAAATGAAAAAAAACTAAAAAGATGTTGAAAAAGTAGGTTGGATAATGAAAAAACATTCCGAATTTTCTTTTATCAATTTATTATAATATCATGGATAATGAAAAATGAAAAATATGCAAGTGCTCGACAAAGTCGGAATAGTTTTTTTTTTTTTTTTTTGGTGATGAGGATGTCCGGGGCAGCTCGCGTGCATCTCGACTAATCCCCCGGACACTGACAAGACACCCCCCACCAGAATCGGATAAAGCTTTGACCAAAGTCAACGGGTATGACCAATCTGCATTTTGAGGTTAGTGGGATTCGAACCTAAAACCTTCAAGAAGAAGGTTGAGTCGAACACCACTAGACCAACCCAACTTGGTTGACAAAGTCGGAATAGTCCGTTAGTGAAAGAGTCAGAAAGAGAGCGCAGTAAAGAACCGTTAGGTATTGATCAACGCTGACCATGTTTTTAGCTGGTTTCCGTTAACGGAATAAAAGAAATGGTTCGAAAGGACGGCTGAGACGATTGACAAGTATAAGAAGACACAACCATTTTTTATTTTTAACTATTTTTTTGTTATAAATCAGATACTCAAAGCAACAAAAATTAGAAAAGTAAAACTAATGACAACAATTATCCAAATAATTCCGTCAATGGATAGAGTCTGTGAAGAGCAAAAAAATACACAGTCTTACTCTATTACATATCTGTTGTTATATTATAGAAAGATTGTTTCCCATATCATCTAGAAAAGACAATTAATCCCATTCCCGATGGGTTTATCCAAACCGAATCCAGTCAAAGCGGATTTTGGGGATACTAGAACTTTTTGAAACGGGTTTGGACGGGTATGGGTATAGTCAAACCCGTCTCGAATCCAACTTGATACTCGTGGGTACCCCGAATACCCGATTCCCGTTCGCAACGTGTTACCCATATCATTCTAAATATATACACAAATTGTAACGTCTCGAGTTTTCCGATCTTTTTCTAGAAAATCCACGTAGCATTACTGCCGCTAGGGTCCTACAAATCCTAGCTAGGCAATTCAACTTAACCGGGTTTAGAATAAGTACTAAATAAAATTACACTTAAAACATCATTATACTAAGTCCACAAGTTCACTTAAATATTATATAGATATGCGACGGAATTTTAAAATACTGTCTCAAACATATCTATTACAAACATTATCATAACTTAATCAATATCCATCTTCATTTCTTGCACCTGGAAAGAAGAAAAAAAATAGAGAAACAAAAGAAACGC